>OZ012735.1:274891363-274920813 GCA_963859935.3 Lathyrus sativus
ATGATGGTGCACCTATGCTGTTCATATGAGGATGATTTGTGACGTGTGCATCATGCATTCATGTGCATCCGGACTTCGGTTCAGGACCTCGATTACTTTGGCTTCAATCCCATTATGTGGATGTGAAGTGTTATGATGTGCTCCGGTTCTCTAGTAGAATCGATCCTATTGATGGGGATCTATGGAGAGTTGATGGCCCAGTGTCCATCGAGCTGTGATGATTGGTACCACATGCATTGAGTCTTGTCGCATTGCATTTATGAGTCTTTTTGTATGAATTATGATGTTGTGACCTTTGAGGCATATTGAAGGATATGAATGTGTTGAATATGATTATGATGCCATTTATGTATTGATTGTTATACATTGATTATTATGAATTGTTTTACTCACCCTGCCTGTTTGAATGTTACCTCCACGTGGGTAACGTGCAGATGACCAAGTTTACCCTTGGATGTCGTCGAGGAGTATTTTTAAAGTTTAGAGTCATTAGCCTTTATGGTTAGCTTAGAGGGTCTTGCTCTGGTATGTAACATCAGGTTGGGTTCTTTGAGTTAAACTTTATACCGTTGAGTTATTTTGCTTATTTTCCCTGATGAGGAAACCTTGACTTATGCCTTTGAATTCCATTGTTTTATGTTGTTTGATGTATTTTTGGGAAAACCCGTGGTTTATGGAGTATTGACCTATTTTGATGATATTGGGAAATGTACGCCCTTTTGGTGGCTTTTTATGAGATTTGTTTATTTATTTACTATGATATCTATGTTATTTTGCCGTAATAATTGTGGGGTAGAAAAGGGTGTTACAGGGGGCACGGTGGTCAACTCGTCCAGAGTTGGTCTTCCTAGAATAGAGTGGTATAGAGATGGGCACTCTATAACCAGAAAGCGTACCTTGACCTGCCTGGTGATTTCCTCGGCGCCGAAAGCGACGAGCAGCTCGACGTAGCCTCATGTCTTAGTAGTTGTGCCATTGAAGCCTTGCAGGTCGGAGCCTACATACGGTGTCATATGACTCTCATTGAGCCGGAGAGTGGTGAACAGGTGAACGTACATTATGTCGACGGAGCTCCCTTGGTCAACTAGGATGCGACGGATGTCAAAGTTGGCCATCTGCGCTCTAACGAGCAAATGGATGTCGGAGTTAGGAGCACCGCCCGACAGTTCTTCGAGATAAAATTTGATGGGATTTGATTTTCCCTGGAACCTGTCGAGGTTCCCGTTCTGGTTGGAGCTTGCATTGATCAGCTCGTCGATCTTTCTTTTCACCGACCCCATGGTTAGGTTGTTGAATCCTCCGCCAGATATGACTATAGCGGATGAAAGTTCTTCTAGGTGTTGCGAGCATATAGGGGTGTGTCGACCTTGTTGGGGACGTAGAAGTCCTTGGGCCGAGAGATGCAGAGGGTGGTCTGTAAGCCGGTGTTGTCAGAGGGAGGTGTCTCCTACCCGACCTTCTTTGCCTTACTGACGTCCTGTCGAGGAGCCTCGCTCCTCTTGGTGTACTGCATGAGACATCCCTCTTTGATAAGGATTTCAATCACATCCTTGAGGTGGATGCAATCCTCAGTCACGTGCTCGTGGCTCCTATAGAGTCAAAAGTACTTGGACTTGTCGACATTGGGCTTAGGGGGCGTCGGCCTGGCAAAACGGACCCCACCTTGCTGGAATTAAGAGTTTATACACACGGCTAGGATGCACTCGCGTGGAGCTATCAGCACTATGTACTCGAAGAAACAACCCACCGGTCCCTTTTGTTCGCGGGAGTCTTAGGGATTATCTTCACTTCTTTTCTCCCTGGCGCGTTGGGGAGCCATAGAGTCGTCATACTTCGTGACTTTGGTACCCTCCTGGTTTTGTGATTCGCGGGCATTTTTTGCGTTCTCTCTCTCTCCTCGTATTAGATGTACCTATGGGCTTTAAGGAGAAATACCTTTAAGAAGTGAGGCGTCTCAATGCCAACTGCTTTGGTGAAGTCGCTGCGGGGATGCAGCCCTTGCTCGAGCAGGCATCTTTTCATCTAGTCAGACGTGGAGATCTGGACGGCTTCTCGGTTGAAACTTTTGATGTAGGGCTGGAGAGACTCGTCCTTCCCATGAATGATGGCTTCGAGCGATGCCTTATATTTCGGGTGTCGTAGTGAAGTGTTTGGTGAATTGCGTTTTCAAGTCCTTCCAAGAGGTGATGGACTTTGGGGTGAGGCTTTTGTTCCATGTCATGACACCTTTCCTCAGAGTCGTGGGGAAGATTATGCACTTGATGGAGCCTTGGATGTTGCGGTAGTCGATCATAGCGTCTATGTTCTCGATATGATCATCCGGGTCTGTCGTGCCATCGTAAGTCGCCAGACTTGGTGGCTTTTACATCCCGACGGGGATGGGGCTCTCCATGATTTCCCGATACAATGGATCGCGAGGGTTATCATCGTCGCTTTGTTCTAGTGAGCGTGACGAGAAGCGGTCATGTCGGGGGCTTCTTCTATGGTGCAGTAAGTTCTTTAGTCGACACTTTGGCTTCACCAGCTGCCCTTCGGCTTTGCCCCTTTTAGGAGCCAGGGAGCGCCATTCATTGCGGGGAGGAGTGGAATCCCGCTTTTGGGTGATTGCGGCTTGTGGGCTCTCTAGCCGTGGCCGACTTCCGGGTTGTTATAATGAGAGTCTTTGAGATTCTTCTCGTTGGTGTCTCCGCGGGGTAGAGTAAGGATAGGTTTCTCATTGTCGCGGGGACAGGCTACGAGAAACTGGGCGCTAGTGTCTCCGCGGGGGAGAGCGTGATTGTCGTTTTTTCTCCATCATTCTAATCTGTTCATTTTTTTGGAAAATCATCAGGTTCATCTGGTTGATTGCCGCGAACAAGGCCATTGTGGTAGGATCGACATTGGGCAGCACCAGAATAGGTTAGAAAATTGTTGGACACTCGAAATGTTGAGCAGCATTGTAAGCCACATTGTTAGGGGAGGGGATCAGGCCTTTTCACCGGGTGGTCGACGGCCAGATAATCGCCCCGGAAGATCTCGGGGAAAATCGTGACTAAGCTGATGGGGAGTCCCAGCCTGTCGAGGAAACAGATGTTTAGTTTTTCTTAGTTGTTTGGCCTGCGCGCCACATTTCATATTTTGATTTTTCCTGGCCTGTGCACCATGACTTGTAATATTTGAATAGTGGGTTTAGCCAGTCATTTGTAATTGAATGTTTGATTTGCATTTCTAATATACTTGCTTTTTCGTTATGTATGTATGCCATTGTATGTCGAGTACTTATTTTCCTCGTTGATATGTATGCAATATGTATTTTCTTATTTTTAGCTAAGTGTTTGGGGAATTTGATCGATATAATTGGTCCCCGATCATGCAGGGAACATGTCGGGTGATCGGAGTTGGCTTCCGATTGAAAACGGGGCTAAGATCTCGGTCTTTACTTTGCAACATGAACTTCCCATTGCGAGCAGGGTGTTCTGCCTCATTGGTACGACAATGGCGGAGCTCGATTGAGGTGTCCCCATTTGGCAAGGAGTATGCTCGCACACACTAGAGCAAAGGCTTGGCTTTTCATTTCAAGTTTGGAAGTCGTGCTTGTACCTTAGTACACTTCTGTAGTCAAGACATACTTCGTTGTGGTTGAACCAAGTATGCCGATTATGGTGTTTAGCTATAATATTGTTTAAGCTTCTTAGCATTCTATGGTCGAGCAAGTTCTTCCCTGTTAAGGTTTTTGAGGTGATAGGCCCCATTGTTTATTTTAGCTCGGACACAATAGGGGCCTTCCCAGTTCGCGGCAAGTTTTCCCCCGCGTGAATCTTTTTTATTTCTTTGCAGGACTAGGCTGTCGATTGGGAATTCGCGCTTTATGACCTTGGTGTTATGTCACATGGTAATTTTTGTTAAAATGAGGCTTCGCGGACGGCTGCCCCCGACCAAATATCCTCGACCATATCGAGTTCCTCCCTTAATGCATCGTCGTTCATCTCCTTGTTGAGGGGATATTGCTCCGCCTTGAAGGATCTCTGATTTCCACCGAGATAATTGCCTTGGTTCCATAGGTTAGTCGGAAGGAAGTCTCCTCGGTGGTCGAGTGTAGTGTTATCATATAGGCCCAGAGTACGTTATATAGCTCCTTGACCCATCTCTTTTTGGCCACATCCAATCTTCGTTTGAGGCATCGCAGGATCACTCTGTTCACGGCTTTGGCCTGCCCGTTAGTTTGCGGGTGCTCGATAGAGGTGAAATACTGCATTTTGCCCAGTTCGGCGATGAATAAGTCTTGGAAGTTTTTGTCGGTGACCAGCGCCTACGGTACTCTGAACTGGGAAAGTATGTTTCTCTTGTAGGAACAGATTATGCGATGTGATGTGATTTTGGTGAGGGCCTTAGCCTCTATCCACTTCGTGAAGTAGTCGACCCCTACTATCAAGTATTTGTTCTGGTATGATCCCATGGTGAAGGGTCCGAGGATATCCATCCCCCACCAGGCGAAAGACCAGGGGATAAAAGCGTTTTCAGCTAGTTGGGCGGTGCTAAGTGTATGTTCCTGTGTCATTGGTATTTTTCGCATTTCTTGACATATTCTTTCGCATCTTGTTGTATGGTGGGCAAGTAGTATCCTGCTCTCAAGTCCTATTGGGCGAGGGATCGCCCTCCGAGGTGTTGGTCGTTGATTCCTCCATGGATTTCCCGAAGTATGTGGAAGACCTTGGACTCCTCGACACATTTGAGAAGAGAGATAGAGAATCCTCGTCTATATAGTTTGTCCTCGACCAAGACGTAAGAGAAAGTTATGCGCCTAACTATGTTGGTCTTTTCGAGTCGGGGGGTAGTTCCCTCGTGGTGAGGTCTGCGTACACCAAGATCATCTAGCAGTCGCTGTCGCCAATGGCGTTTACGTCGATGGTCGCGGTGGGTTTCCTAGTCCTTGGTTAGGATAGTACCTCCTCGATGACGGACTTTTCTCTGCCCTTCTTCTTCGTGCTTGTGAGCTTCGGCAAGATTTTTTCCCGGGTGTTGTGCTCGCGGGGAATGTGTTGCACTTCTGTGTATTTGAACTTTTCATCTTTTCTTTGACCAGGGTTAAATACTCAATGAGATTTTCGTTTTTGGCTTGGTACTCTCCCCGTAGTTGAGATGTGACCGGCTGTGAATCGGTGAATATCTTCACGTCCTTCATGCCCAGATCCTCGGCCTAGCGTAGCCTCACGAGGAAGGCTTCATACTCAGCTTGGTTGTTCGAGGTTAAGAAGGATAACACGAGGGAGACTTCGATCAGGATGCCTTCTTCGTTCTCAAGAATGATGCCCGCTATTCTTCCTGTCGAGTTTGACGCACCGTCCACGTAGATGATCCACTTGTGGGCTCCACTTGTTGGGGAGGCCAGCACGGACATCTCTACCACGAAATTGGTCGAGTAGTTGCTTTACGGGCTGCTCGGTCTGCACCACGATTGTGTGGGCCAGGAAGTAGTGTTTTAGCCTCCTTGCGGCGTTAACGAGGGCCAAAGTGACCTTCTTGATTTGCTGGCACCTGGGCTTGGGGCCTTAGAAGGCCTTTCTAGGTGAATTAAATTGGTTTTTGTCCCTCGGGGGTTTCCCTAATGAGAGTCGAGCTGACCTCCTCGGTTTCCACGACGAGGTACAAGTACAAAATATCCCCGCTTTTCGGTCATGAGAGGTATGGGGGTCTTGAAAGAACTTGTTTGAGATGGAGGAGGGCTTTCTCGCACTCCTTTGTCCATTCGAATGCGGCCTACTTGCGCAGGAGTTTGAAAAATGGAAGCATGTGTTGAGCAGACTTGGCCACGAAGCGAGATATCGAGGTAAGCATCTTGTTTAGGTATTAGTCCGATTTCTTCGATCTCAGCATTGGAAACTCAGAGAAAGCCTTGCATTTTTCGGGGTTCGCTTTGATTCCTTGTTATGTCAAATAAAAGCCAAGGAATTTTCCTGCTCGGACACCGAAGATGCACTTCTCCGGATTGAACCTCATTTGGAACCTCCTCGCCGTGTCAAAGAGCCTTTTAAGATGGAGGGTGTGGTCGGTTTCCTCTTGGGACTTCACGATCATGTCGTATATGTAGACCTCAAGCATGTCCCCGATCTCACCTCGGAAGACTTTATCCATCATCCGCTGGTAAGTAGCGTCGGCTTTTTTCAGTCCGAAGAGCATTACGTTATACTCGGTCATGAAAGCCGTGTATTATTTGTCGATTTTTTCCATAGGGATTTGATTGTACCCCGAGTAGGCGTCCATGAACGGAAATAGCTTAAAACTTGCACAATTGTCGACCAACTTGTCGATGTTAGGAAAAGGATATGCATCTTTGGGGCAGAACCAATTGAGATTAGTATAGTCAACACACACGCACTTTCTATTAGATTTCTTAACAAGTACAATATTAGACATCTAGGTTGTGCACTGGGCTTCAGAAATAAACTTTTCCTCTAGAAGGTCTTTTACAGCTAATTCAACACCCTTCACTTTCCCAGGAGTGTGTCTACGCCTAGGTTGTACTACGACCCTCGCAGTCGGATCTATGGTCAGCTGATGCAAAGCAATGTCGGGTTCCAACCTGGGAATCTCTGCAGCTCTCCATGCGAACCAGTCAACGTTCTCCCTGAGGCAGACCTTTAGTTACTTCCTCGCTAAATTGGAGAGTCGTGTGCCGATCTTCAAGCGTATGTTCGGGTCATCACCGAGGAGGATGAGCTCGAAATCGCCATCTGGAATAGGGCGCATGGGGATGAGAGGCTCCCTGTTATTTCCAACTGTTGGGGATGCGTCTGGTGTTGCTCCGTTATGCTTCTACTTATTGGTGAAGCAGTTATTGAGGTCGATTAAATTGATGCAACACAATGGCTTCTGTTCCTCGGACCGGGGTGGTTGCTGGCAGACTTGGGCGTCATGTTGATTGAGTTTAGCCCCTTTGTCACTGCTTCAAAGCATCTTCTTGCGTCCTCAAATCCCCGTGATGAGTGATGACCCGTCCCCTGGCGGTTAGTATTTCATCTTAAAGTGGACCGTGGGGGGTACGATGGTCAGCTCGGCCAGAATTATCTTCCTAGAATAAACCTGTATAGAGATGGGCACTCTATAACCAGAAAGCGTACCTTGACCTTCCTGGCGGTTTCCTCGGCGCCGAAAGTGATGAGCAGCTCAACGTAGCCTTGTGTCTTAGTAGTAGTTCCATTAAAGCCTTGCAGGTCAGAGCCTACATACGATGTCATATGACTCTCGTTGAGCTAGAGAGTGGTGAACAGATGAGTGTACATTATGTTGATGAAGCTCCCTTGGTCGACTAGGATGCGGCGGATGTCGAAGTTTGCCATCTGCGCTCTAACGAGCAAATGGATGTTAGAGTTAGGAGCATCGCCCGACAGTTCCTCGAGATGAAATTTGATGGGATTTGATTTTCCCTGGAACCTGTCGAGGTTCGCGTTATGGTTGGAGCTTTCATTGGTCAGCTCATCGAACTTTCTTTTCACCGACCCCACGGTTAGCTTATTGAATCCTCCGCCAGATATGACCATAGCGGATGAAATTTCTCCCAGGTGCTGTGAGCAGATAGGGGTGTGTCGACCTTGTTGGGGACGTAGAAGTCCTTAGGCCGAGACATTCAGAGGGTGGCCTATAAGCCAGTGTTGTCAGAGGGAGGTGTCTCCTACCCGACCTTCTTTGCCTTGCTGACATTCTGTTGAGGAGCCTTGCTCCTCTTGGTGTACTGCATGAGACATCCTTCTTTGATAAGGACTTCAATTGCATCCTTGAGGTGGATGCAATCCTCAGTCACGTGCTCGTGGCTCCTACAAAGCCAAAAGTACTTGGACTTGTCGACATTGGGATTAAGGGGTGTCGTCCTGGCAAAGCGGACCCCACCTTGCTAGAATTCCGAGTTTATGCACGCGGACAGGATGCGCTCGCGGGGAATGATCAGCAGTATGTACTCGTAGAAACAATCCACCAGCCCTCGGTGTTCGCGGGAGTCTTAGGGATTATCTTAACTTCTTTTCTCCCTAGCGTGTTGGGGAGCCATAGAGTCGTCATACTTCGTGACTTTGGTATCCACCTGGTTTTGTGAGTCCCGGGCATTTTTTGCAGTCTCTCTCTCCTCGTACTAGATGTACCTCAATGCAAACTGCTTTGATGAAGTCGCTGCGAGGACGCAGCCCTCGCTCGAGCAGGTATCTTTTCATCTAGTCAGTCGTGGAGATCTTGACGGCTTTTCGGTTGAAACTTTCGATGTAGGCCTGGAGAGACTCATTCTTCCCTTGAATGATGGCTTCGAGTGATGCCTCATATTTCGGGTGTCGTAGTGAAATGTTTGGTGAAATGTGTCTTCAAGTCCTTCTAGGAGGTGGTGGACTCTGGGGTGAGGCTTTTGTTCCATGCCATGACACCTTTCCCCAGAGTCGTGGGAAAGATTCTACACTTGATGGCGCCTCGGACGTTGTGGTAGTCGATCATAGCATCGATGTTCTCGATGTGATCGTCCAGGTCTGTCGTGCCATCGTAAGTCGCCAGACTTGATGGCTTTTCCATCCCGACGGGGATGGGGCTCTCCATGATTTCCCAAGAAAATGGATCACGAGGGTCATCATCGTTGCTTTGAAATGGTGATCATAACGGGAAGTGGTCGTGCCGGGGGCTTCTTTTGTGGCGCATCGAGTTCTTTAGTCGACACTTTGGCTTCACCATCTGCCCTTCCGCTTTTCTCCTTTTGGGAGTCGAGAAGCAACACTCTTTGCAGGGAGGAGTGGAATCCCGCTTTTGGGTGATCGTGGCTTGTGGCATCTCTAGCCGTGGCCGAATTTCGGGTTGTTACAATGAGAGTCTTTGAGATTCGTCTCGTTGGTGTCTTCGCGGGGGAGAGTGAGGATAGGCTTCTCGTTATCGCGGGGACGGGCTACGAGAAACTGGGCGCTGGTGTCTCTGCGGGGGAGAGCGTGATTGTCGTTCTTTCTCCATCATTCCAATATGTTCATTTTGCTGGAAAATCATCAGGTTCGTCTGGTTTATTTCCACGAACAAGGCCATTGTGGTAGGATCGACATTGGGCGGCACCAGAATAGGTTGGAAAACTGCCGGACTCTCAAAATATTGAGCAACATCGTATACCATGTTGTTGGGGGAGGGAGAGGCGATGAGTCCATCCCTAGGGTCACCCTTTTCAACATTGGGCGTCACACTGTTGTCGTGGTAGACGCTGGCAGCAAAGATGGTGAAGGCAGCCTCATGGACGTTGTCGTCAATGTGTTAACTGGCCATGATGACTGGTAGGTAGTTGAATAATTTTCCTTGGTCTTTCGGTTTCAAAGAAAGAAAAGACATGGGAGCAAAGGATTCCCACAGACAGCGCCATTGATCTTACCGGGATCAGAAAATGGATCAGCAGCCAGTAACACATCGTGAGTCCAAGTTTGCCAATGGTGGAGAAGACAAGAGGGTGTACCTGGAAGATACTCTGATACCAAAGTGAGGAAG
Source organism: Lathyrus sativus (assembly GCA_963859935.3). Taxonomy (NCBI): domain Eukaryota; kingdom Viridiplantae; phylum Streptophyta; class Magnoliopsida; order Fabales; family Fabaceae; genus Lathyrus; species Lathyrus sativus. The sequence goes on from OZ012735.1 coordinate 274,900,832, forward strand.
GGAGTGAGATATAGAAAGTAAGTACAAAAAGTAAGTATGAATTAGAATATCTGACCCTCTTGTGGATGATGGCATTTATAATATGCCCCTAACGTTGGGTCAACGGTCATCTGCTTTCGGCTGGATCGCAAGGCCCACAACAGATGACTACCAGGATCCTACGTGGAAGTAGGGAAGACCCGCACGTGGTCTTCGTCCTAGGTTAACTTCCCCGCGAACTTCAGGGAGTAGAGGACCTGTTCTCTCGGACATGGGCAATTGGTTGATGACGTGTTCCCGCGTTGGGAGTATGTGGAGAAAATGGGGAGGACGTGTGAGGAATGTTTCCTCTTGCGGTGATGGCGGATTAGGCCTGTGTGTTGGGCCTTCCCTAATGCAGAGCTGGGTTGAGTCGTGCCTGATGGTGGGCCAGCCTCAGGCCCAGTCCAGAACAGTAACTTTTAAGATGTCCTAGTTGTTTTTTCTTTATCCAACACTTGAGTCGACTTTTTATTGTATATGCAGAAAAGATGATTAATGATGCAGTGCCCAAGAAGAATGTGCTTATGGCTTCGGTCAAATCCCATCAAGGAGAAGTCCAGCCTGTGCATCAGAGTGGTCCATTCGAGCTTCAAAATTGGATCATCAAAAACAGAAAGAAAAAAATATGTCAGAGGGAACCATGGTGATGGTCGTTCCTATTACAATTCAAACCATCTCTAGAACCTCTAAATCACCTCCGACAAAGAAGAATAAGGATGTGCTGATAAATACATTATTGGTGGCGTGACTCTAACCTTCATTTATCAGAAATCATGTGGCCTGGTAGGAGGAAATAGAGGGAAAGCAAACGGCTTCTCATTCAGGGGCAGTGATGAATTCATGTTTTGGATTTGAGTTTTGATGAAATGGACCTCATGTACAAACTCATTCATGTTATTAAATATGTCAAGAAGGCCCAAACTATGGGCGACCAAAAACTAATTTAATATATAGGCATTTACCTTACGGGGGTTTTGTTTTAGGGTCAGCTCTATTTGATGTCGTCAATTCGTCCAACCAGCAGATGAATGAGTTGAGGCTAGAGCTTTCCAACATGAATTAAGCTTGTTAGTTCCATGTTTCTATGATTGTCCATGGTTCTATGATTGGCTAAATTTTGGTAAAACATGATTTTGCACTGATGTTAAGCAAGATGTTATAACATCTTTATCTACTGTTTTGACAGTACTGCTGTCATGTGTTTTAATCAAGATGTCGAGACAGAACTGTTGTCATGTGTTTTAATCAAGATGTCGAGACAGATGTCATGACATCTTTGTCTGGTACAGCAAGAGCTGCTATTTTATATCTCTTGATAGAGGTGTTTTGGTTTGATGAGATCCTGTTGGATATACCTCATCAGTATGTGCAGGTCAAGGAGATTTATTAGGAACAAAGTGCAGATTTAATTGGAGTTCATAAAAAGGATCTTTGAGACTTTTTAGGAAACTATAAAATATTTGTTTCTACTGTTATGAAGAAGATTCTGCAGAAGATTTGGAATTTGACTTGATTGCCAAGCTTTTTGGAAAAACTAGGTGTAATCACAAGATTTCCTACAGGATGTCGTAACATCTGTCTATCATGAATATGTTTGTGTGTCCATATCTTTTTGTGCAAGTTGGCTGCACTTTTCTGGTACAGAATCTGCGTGTTTTTAGTGGCTTACTGTGGGAGTTTCTGATACACTTATTGTGGATCAGATTGGATTTGATATGGAGTTATTATAAGAAGATTGATTGAAGATTGGAATAATGATATGATTAGATTTGATTGATCAAATCAAATCTATTGCAATTTATGAAGATTGAAATCTTCTCTTCTTGCTGTTATTTTTTACCAGCTCAGGCCCAGTCTGCATTACTATTTAAGGAGGCAAAAACCCTAGGAGAAGACAAGCATTCACAACAATAAAAACTTGAGTGCAAATAAGGGTTTAGTGTTTTGAGAGTCTCTTGTGTGTGTGACTTTGTAAGTCACCCTTTGTATCTTTTGATGCATTGTAGTAGACACATTTAGATTGTTAATTGTGAGTTGTTAATTGTTAATTGTTCACTCAAAGCTTGTAAGCAAGAGTGTATTGTTCTTGATTGAAGTTGTTAAGCAAAATCAAGTGTTGTGACTTTGAAAAGTGTCTTCTAAAGTCTTTTTCTTTAGGTATTGAATTGTTATCACTGTTGTGATTGTGAGGAGTGAGAGGTGTCTCTTGTCTAGTGGGTTCTAGGCAGAAATTGCATTGGGTAGAGATTAAGTAAGGAGTTGTAAACTGGTAGTTTAGCTCTAAATTAATTATACTAATAGTGGATTTCCTTCCTGACTTGGTAACCCCCAGATGTAGGCGATGTTGCACCGAGCTGGGTTAACAATTCATTGTGTTATTTATCTTTCAGCATTTAAAATTCTGCACAATTTAAATGGTTAGATAAATAGTTCTGTCAGTCTACAGATGTTACAATAGATGTCATGACACTGTTAATTTTTAAAGGGATTTAAATTGCTCATGTTCTGTCCTTATTCTGTTTTAGCAGAGACCAATGTTCTTAGCATCTCTTAGAACATCTGAGATCTGCATACCAGAATTTCAATTGGTATCAGAGCAAGCATCTTGTCTGTTCTGGATGAGATCTTGGGACATACTTTCTGGTGTTATGAACAAGGAGAAATTGTAGTTGATTTGCTGATCTTGCTAAATGTTTAAGCTGCTGCTTATGGAGTTTAAGGAGAGTTTGTGTTTACTCTTGATTTTGAAGGATTATGTGAATTTACTACTGTACTCTCTGATATAGTTTCTTCTGTATGATGTCCTATAAGATGTTCTGACATCTTGTTTAGGGCATGTTGAAGATGTTTGTTTGGTGGATCCGCTGCATATTTTTCTGATGGAAGATTGGTCTGTATACTATATATAGTTTGATATATGGTTGTAGCAGGTGTGTAGATGGTTGGAAGATGGTGTCTGCTGCTGCTCTGTTTGGTCTGACATGATGTTGATCCTGCTGGATGTTGTTTTGTTTGGGTTGTTGCTTATTTTTGTTCTACAAGTTGCTAAATGTTGTAGCTGTGTTGTTTGTGTTCCTGGTGTCGCACCTCGAAAATTCATTCGAACATACGACCCTCGCGCAAAAGGCGCGGAAATGCGGTTCGATAGAGTCGCCACCGAACTTTATTTTTCCCGAATGAACGGGAGAGGAAAATATCGAGAAAACCTCATAAACGCGGAAGGAACACGGCCATCGGAACCATATGTTCCTGGGTTCGGGAGTCGGTTACGCGAGGGGAAGGTATTAGCACCCCTCACGTCCGTTGTACTCAACGGGAACCTCTTAATTCGAGTTGTGATGGATGTTAGCTAACTTATTCTTCTCTTCTCACTACTAAATGCTAAAGGATACTATAAAGGATAAAGACGCTAGGGGAAAGGGGATGGTTATAGGATAGGGTGCTCGCCAAGGATTGGGGCCCTTGTGCCTACGTATGCTCATTCGGACGAGAATGAGAAATCAGAGCGTCGTAGTTCGACTACGGGAAAGGATAGGGGGAAGTGGAAGATGGAGGGGATTGTGCTCGCCAAGATCATCGCAATCTTGTGCCTACGTATCTTACATTCAAGAGTGAATGAAGAATCAGAGGGTTCGTAGTTCGTGGTAACGACCATGAAAGAAACGGGTTTGAATTGGTTTGGAGGAGGGTACGGATGATGATTACTTGAAGCTTAAGAAAGACTTCTCGGACCCAAGTAATCGGGAGAGTGAACCAAAGACTTGGAACTCTCTCTTTTTCATCTTGAAGAATAAGGTTGTGTTTGAAAGGGTAAAGTTGAATTGATGACGATTACTTGAAGCTTAAGAAAGGCTTCTCTGACCCAAGTAATCGAGAAAGCGAACCAAAGACTTGGAACACTCTCTTTTTCATCGTAAAAGAGGGTTGTTTGAATTTGAAATGGTGTATAAAAGGATGAGATTGGTCGGATGACGACTACTTGAAGCTTGAGAAAGGCTTCTCGAATCCAAGTAGTCGGGAGAGCGAACCAAAGACTTGGGACACTCTCTTTTTCATCGTAAAAGAAGTTGTTTGAAAGGTGAGTGAAAGGATGAGTAATTTGAGATGGTTGAGTATTATTGAGTTTCTTAATATTATTTAAAGGCGTCAATTGCTCACACACGAATAAGATAACTCGCATATAAACAACGGAAAGCAAGATCAAAGACTTGAACCTACTCTTTACACCTTGAAAAGAATTGAATAATTGTTAATTGATTGATAGTTTGTTACGAAAATCCACTTGACGTTGGATCAAGGGTTTGACTTATTATCGCGTGCAAAGCGTGTAATGTGCATGGCTTGAGAAACGTGACCGACTTGACTTACGCATCAAGGATCGAGTTATGTAATAGGTTGATGGCGAATGTGTATGAGCATTCGACTTACAAGGGTTTGAAAATGGCTCGATGATGAATCGAGAATTAGTTTGAAAATAGTTTGATCCGCTCTAGTCCATATGGGTGCTCCTAGGTGATAAACTAATAATCAAAGAAATGTGAAACATACATCGGAATGGGGAAGGGATACATGTAAGTTACACGGGATTGCACGAAATAAAGGGGTCTCATTGTAAGGTAGCCCAAGAGAAAGTCGTGTGTGTGCATTTGTGTCCTAAACTACGCCTTGAGAAAAGTCGGACACGACTCAAAGTTAGGATACCTGCAAATGACCAAAGATCCAACAGTCCACCAATTTGGCTTTTAGGAGTTTCGATAATTTATTATATGTTTTCAAATATGGGTGAATAAGAATGAATAAATATGATAATAATATGAATAAAATGGATAAAAATTAATAAAATAGAAAATGAAAAGTTTGAAAAAAATTGGTTTCGGGTTTGTTATTTTTCATCAATAATTTGACAGAAAAATAACTTTGGGGTATCGTCATCGACCCAAAAAAATAAATAAATTTGAGAAAGGAAAATCAAATTGGTCTCGTCATTATCAAAATTTCAAATTGAGAAATCAGTAATAATGATGGTTGATTTCATTGACCAATATTCAGAATGAGAAAGTAATAAAAGAGAAATCATTATATAAGCAAATTAAAAGAACAAGAAACTCAAAATTTAAAACCAAATAAAAAGTATAAACTTGATATGAGAAAAAAAAAAACCCACTACCTATACTAGAAGGGTTCGTTTTTTTTTTTTATAAAAAAGAGTTGAGTGCTGAGCAAAAATAATTTATTGAATTCAAAGTGGATGGTGCAAAGAACAAATGGACCTAAAGCCCATTACTACCTCACAAGGTTTGATCCGAAACACACAACAAGGTGTGACTCTCGCTTCATCTGCCAAAATGGAGAGACAAACACTTTCACAATGCATAAACTCCTCCTTCAGAAATATGAAATGGTCAACGTAACCACACGACCTCAATTTTCTCCTTCGTATTCGCTTCGAACCCTTCTCACTTGTTCCTTCTACTTCTCCGGTCTTGTTTTCATTCTACTCACAGTTTCAGTTCTTTCGATGTAGATTCAGAGTTTGTTCGATCTCTCCTCATCCCATTCGGTTCTATTTAGGAATTTCTAAAATGGGTTTGAGGTTTGTTCTTGGTCGAAGGTAAAGGGAATGAAGAACAAAATGGGTTTAGGTTTTGCGGTTAGAAAGAACGAAAAAAAAAAGTAGGTGAAGTTGAGTGGAAGAAGAAGAAGAAGGGTTTCATTCGGATTTGGCTTTGAAGGAGGAGTTGGGTTTTGTGTTCAGTGATTGAGGAGGATGATTTCGAAAATCATTTTGCGGGTGGGTATTGAAAAGGATATGAAGGTTAGGGTTTAAAAGAGTTGAAGGTTGAAGATGAGGTTCTATTAATGATGGTTTGTATTGTCTTGCTGATAGTGAAGCTAAAGAGAAATTTTGAACGGTTTATTGGGTTTGGGTTGCGCTGAGTTGTTGTTTGGATATTTGAGGAAGGTTATTAAGAAAGAGGAGTTAAATGCTTGAGGTTATGCTGTTGTGTTTTCGGAAGAACAGAAGTGGGAAGAAGGTTGTGAGTGAGTTAGAAGAGGGTTTTGACTGTAGGTTTGTGTGTTGTTGCGGTTGGTTGAGGTGATTGTGATGGTAACTCTGAGGTTATGGTGAAGTGAAAAATAGATTTGGTTGAAGGTTGAGAGGTTTGAAAAAGAAGGTTATAGATGTTGAGGATGAACCGAGGTAGCAAAAAAATTCAAGGTTTGAGGATTTTGATTTGAAATAGAAAACATTGAGGTTTGGTTGGAGGTGAAGAAACTTTAAGAAATTGGGGGTTGAGGATGAAGATGGGAGAGGTGGTTCGGAGTTGGAGGTGAGAGCTCTGTTTATGGAACCAAGAGGGATCAAGTTGGAGTCCCCCTTAAGGTTTTTCAATCTCAAGTTTTAAGGAGAATTCTAAGGTTGAAGACCCCCGGAGAAAGTTTTCGGTTCCTCTTTTGAGGTTGTGTTGTTCTATGTCACTTTGGAGTATCTCATGGTAGGTTGCAGCAGCATAGGCTTTGTGCTTTTGTCCTGTGCAAGACTTTTGGAATGAATTAATCTTGGTCTTGATGTGTGCAGTGTATCATTGTGCCATTTTAATGAAAGATTTTGTCTGGCGTGGGGGAGTGAAAGCATAGCAGAGGTTTTGGCAATATGGTACACTATGGTATGGTTTGTGCAAGATGCAGGATGCAGGGTGCAGGATGTAGAGGCTTTGTCCTAATCTCACTTCTGCAAGACCATGTAAAAAGCTGTCATGAAACTTTTTATCTTTCCTTTTGTCATTATTTAAGGATATTTTATTAGCATAATACTGATCTCGTGTAGGTACAATGGTAGGAGATATGGACCACATACGCAAAGTCACTTGAAGGATGAGGCTCGAGGAATTGTTGTACCGTGAGTTACCGTTATGGAGCATAACATGGTTTTTTACTTCTGCTTTTCTTCTTCAAATTTTGCCCATTTTATCATAGTGCTGCCGTGAAATTAACCGTTGGTGTTGCCTGGCGTTATATGACGCGGACAGCTTTTTCATACAAGTTCTAATGTGCCGTTGTTGGTTGTTTGTTGGCGTGGTGTCACAGCCGCTTCGTAAGAACGATTCTAGTGTGGTCTTTATATTTTGTCGTTTCCGCAACAAACCTCAAACTATGTTTTGTAACCTCTGTTTTCTCCCCGTACAGGTTATGTGCTGAAATTTCATTATGAAACCATGGGCCATGCAAGCAAGGTTACGGTACCGTGATTTTCTATTGTAGAAGATGTGGAAAGCATGGGATATGCTGCTGATATTTTTTATAGCTTTCTGCATCTTTTAGGCGGGTGCCTCCTTTTGGTGGATCTAACATTGTTGTACAAATTTGTAACATGGCTATAGGTGCCTTGTAATGAATCACGCAGGCCTTTTGACTACTTGAAAAGAAATGGACAACTTGTATCATGAGTCTTGTAAAATGAGCTTCACACTTTGTCCTAAAGATAATGAGTCCTTTTTATTCTTGAATTCCTCATGAATCTTCATATTTGGTAGAAACTTTGGAAAATAAATTTTTTTGTATTTCTTGTAATAAACATGGCCCTCAATCAATTGGGCTTGAAATGCAAATGGGCTGCAATTTTCATCGTTGTACTTTTCTTGTAATGAAAACATGATAATTTCTTTTTTTTTTTGGCAATTTTTGAAATGATTTTGTAATAAATGGTAATGGGCTTTTGTGACTTGATCCAACGCAACCATTAAAGTTTGAACTTTCAATTAGACTCTAAAACACTCCTACACCAAATTCCACCCTTTTGAATCTTCATCTAAAAAATGAAGTCATGAAATTGAGCAACAAATTCCTGAATTAAATCCTTTGAGCCCTAGTAAACAGGTACATCCCTTGACATCGGAGGACCAAAATTTGGCATATGAACTGTACTGCAACTCTTGCTTGATTATCAAACCTCATTCAACATTATCCACACGCCTAACCTGACATCCTCAAGTGAAAATAGCAAGATATTTTTGGACTTTTGAATAAAGAAAGTGGGTAAATATACAGAATGATAGACGTACAAAGGTAGGACAAATTTAGGGTATGACAGATGCCCCTATCTAATTGGCTTAGACCGAGCAAGATGAGTTGTTGCAGCAAACATGCTGGATGAGGTAAACCTCTAAGTAAATTGTGGATTACTGGAAAAAGGTCCTCATCACCAAAAGGATGATGGGATGAAATACACACGGCTACTACCACCAAAAGCATGGTAGAGAAAAACACATACCGGCCGCTACCACCAAAAGGATGATAGGCCAAACACTATCGCACAATCTGACATCAGAAGAGATGACAAACCCCCCACCAAAAGGATGACAGAGCGAAACTCACACCGGCCACTACCACCAAAAGGATGATAGGACAAACACTATCGCACAATCTACCATCAGCTAGATGACAGACCCCCACCAAAAGAATGACGGGGCAAAACTCATACCGAACATTATCGCACAATCTACCATCAGCTAGATGACAGACCCCCCACCAAAAGGATGACAAAGCGAAACTCACACCGCCACTACCACCAAAAGGATGATAGGACAAACACTATCGCATAATCTGACATTAATGACTATGACAGACCCCCCACCAAAAGGATGACGGAGCGAAACACACACTAAACAATATCGCACAATCTATCATTAATGACTATGATAGATCCCCCACCAAAAAGATGACAGAGCGAAACACACACCAAACAATATCGCACAATCTATCACCAATCCAAGTGACAGACCCCCCACCAAAAGGATGACGGAGCGAAACACACACTAAACAATATCGCACAATCTATCATTAATGACTATGATAGATCCCCCACCAAAAGGATGACGGAGCGAAACACACACCAAACAATATCGCAAAATCTATCATTAATGACCAATATCGCAAAATCTATCATTAATGACTATGACAGACTCCCCACCAAAAGGATGACGAGAGCGAAACTCACACCGGCCACTACCACCAAAAAGGATGATTAGGACAAACACTATCGCATAATCTGACACCAATCCAAGTGACAGGACCCCCCACCAAAAGGATGACAGAGCGAAACTCACACCGGCCACTACCACCAAAAGGATGATAGGACAAACACTATCGCACAATTTGACACCAATCCAAGTGACAGACCCCCCACCAAAAGGATGGCGTGAAGCGAAACTCACACCAGCCGCTACCACCAAAAGGATGATAGGACAAACACTATCGCACAATCTGACACCAATCCAAGTGACAGACCCCCCTACCAAAAGGATGACGGAGAGCGAAACTCACACCGGCCACTACCACCAAAAGGATGATAGGACAAAACACTATCGCACAATCTGACACCAATCCAAGTGACAGACCCCCCTCCAAAAGGATGACGAAGCAAAACAAACACACAGGTTGCTATCACAAAAAGGATGATAGAACGACACAAATTGAAGGTTACCAACACCAAAAGGGTGCAGGCTAGGTTGAACTGACGAAGTTCGGCTATCACCAAAAAGGATGATAGCAAGGCAATTGACAACGGTCACGCTTGCCGAATACAACTCATTGGGGAATACCCAAGAGGAAGATTAGATTGAAATGAAACAACGGGGTACGCCCACCATCTTGCTTGGAGGTCAAGTTTCGTTGAAATGTTTTCATGGTTACGCCCATGAACTCTAAAGAGGATGCCCCTGCCTGGGTTGAATTTGTCTTGAAATGCCTTGTCTTGCTCAACAAAAGGCTGAACAACTTCATGAGGAACACTCATGGTTTTTGCTGAAGATGCCCCTGTCTAGGCTGAATCTTGCACTGAATGTTTTGGGTTTGCCCAACAAAAGGGTTGAACAACTTCGTGGGGAACGCCCACGGTCTTGAACGATATGCCCCTGGCTGGGATGAATGTTGACTTGAAGATTTAATCAACCATGAGGTTGAAATACGTCATGGGAAACACCCATGGTCTTGAAAATATGCCCCTGACTGGGGCTGAATCTTGCTTTGAATACTCTTGAATTTCATGAAGAGAAACCCACGGTCTTGCAAAAAAATGCCCCTGATTGGGCTGATGGTTGCTTTGAAATTCTTGAAGTTTTGTGAGAGAAAACCCACGGTCTTGCGGAAGATGCCCCTGACTGGGCTAAAAGGTGGTCTTGGAAATCTTCGGGATTGATCCTGGACCTTGACTTACATATGCGAATGCTGGATTGATAATGATGCTCCATAGCGAATGGAAGTGCAAATGCAAATGCTAACGCGTAGAAGTGAAAAAAAACTAGGGAAGTAAGATATGATTGGAGTATGCATATGATGCAAGATGCTTATGATAACAAATGCAATGCGTATGATGCACATGATTGCAGACGGGTAACTGGAAATGCAGGGGAGACATCAGTGCGGTGGCCTCTGGTAGTTGCCAATGCGGATTGGACTTCGGGTGTGGTGGGAGGGGATTGACTTCCTCAACACCGCAGTTCGTTATAAGACGCCATGATTGGAGCAGACGAAGATGCTTTGGATGTCCCGAATCTGGGGTACTTGGTAATTTGTGAATTGGCTTCAGAGAAGGTTGCAACTCTGCTAGATGATCAGGATGACATGGTCTTGCCCCAGTCTGAATATGGTAATGATATGCCCCTGCTCGAGCTGGTGAATGATTTGCCTTCATCCTATGGGGCTTTGAAATAATCTTGCCTCGTGTACGCCACTGAAAGTAAGGTTCCTCCCTGATTACCCCTCGTTGAGATGTCTTTGAATACCTAGCACTGATTTGCAATTAAAAATTGTACATTCATAAATGGTAATATTAATGCAAAGTTTAATGTAAGTTTTTGAAAAAGTATTATTTTATTGAAGTTGTCGTGATAGTGAGACGAGTGGATAATTAGCCCAAACGTTGTGCTAACTTTGATTGGTGTAAGAAGATATCGCAAGGATAATGACACCAATGCTGATGATTAGCAGTCATGTGAGGAGTCAGGTTACGCAACCTTGCAATAATATGCTTTTCAGAATAAAGCTCGCCTCAATTAGGTCTTTCGAGGGTTGTAACGTGGCCTGGTTTACGGTTATGAAACAAAGGATGTTAGGCTCAAAAGTATGATTTGTACCCACCCCATTCTTCTTAATGATCTCCAGTCCTAACGCTCAGTTTAATTCTACACTTGTCTTGACGTGTATAAAACTTGATGATTCAAGGTATTGCTCGTCGTGGCAGTCACCTTATTTTGGTTTTTTTGATGGATGTCAGTGCCCCTTTTGATTTGGGAGTGGCCACTGAATATTATTTTGTTTTTATTGAGGGTTTTCGGGGTCCTCTTTTGCTTTTTGTTTTTGATCCCTAACTTTTGCATGGATTGACTTTGCTTGTCAGATCCATCGGGATTGCCTTGATTTTGCCTAAGTCCCCTCTAAGGTGTTTGACTTAGCAGGATTTTTGATTTTTGATTTTTGGGAAGGTTGTGACTGCCATAGCATGGGTCATTGCTTGTTGATTCAAGTGCAGACTTGAATTGACTGAACACTATCCTGCCCCAGGTTGAGTGTAAAGGTTTTGAATATCCGAAGGAAACTGCTACTTCTAGGCTCGAAGTGGTTTACTAGGGATTAACTCCTTATATCTCCGATGTATGGGGAATTGAAACAATGTTTGTACATCATTGACGAGATTCTGTCTGAAAGCATACGGTTTGCAATTATGGGTATCTCGTTCTCATCATCCTCCCTCAAATCATGTTATAACAACAGTGGGATAGAGTGAAAGTGAACAAATGTGTCAGTGATAAGTGAAAATGAGAGTGAATACGACATAACTAATTCAAAACATGCATAAATGATACATTAATGAAACCAAATACGAATAACAATTGTTCAAGAGCATAAAGTACTTAAACAAACAAAGACAAAATATAAGAACTGCGAATAATGAAATGGCAGCATGACTGCCTTCTTCGAGGAATGAACTTGATTGGACTCGATCTGATCTTGGCACTAGTTGGCTGGTTGCATCGGATTGTTGATGACATTTGGAGACTTCCCATTGAAGTTGATAGCATCCCTGTCGACCATTGTCGTGAATTATATGCTTGAAAGCTCTGCAGTCCTCAATGGTATGACCTGGAGCGCCCTTATGAAACTCACAATGAGCATTTGCATCGTAATCGGCAAGGAATGACAGTTGGAGGAGCCAAATCTCTCGGAACAACAGCTTTCTTCTCCATCAACTGAGCAAATATTTTAGCATATGTCATTGGTAGACGATCAAAAGACTCTATCTGGCCTCCATGTTCTCTGCTGAAGCTGCTGTGGGCGAGTACCTTGTCGTTGTTGAGTAGCTTGCATCTGCTGTTGCTGAGAGAGGATACTGATATCTCTTGCTGGTTGTAGGCCTGTTGCTGAGGAGCCTGTTGCTGTGTGGCATCTGAGCTTTGCACTGCTTGAACAGCTGGTTTGATAAGGCATTGGAGCATATTACGCAACAGCAACATACAGATACTGATAATAGGGAACTTGATAAGGCATAGGAGCGGGAGCTTGTTGAGAAGCTTTCCCTTTCTGCAAAGAGATGGCATTTGTTTCGCCCTCTTTTCTTCTTGTATCCATTGAAAGGCTTCTTGGCATTGGCCTGGTTGTTTAGAAACCTCCTAGGATCTTTCCACTCTTCAACCCTTCTTCAATTCTCTCACCGACGATCACTAGGTCAGAGAATCCAGCAGAGACACTAACCGATCAGCTTCTCATAGTATTGGCCTTGCAAAGTGCCCATGAAGATGTCAATTAGTTCATTGGTCAACAAGAGGTGGATGCACCCTTGCAAGCTAGCTCTCTCCATCGTTGCGCGTACTCCTTGAAGGATTCGTTTGTCCTTCTGAGTCATACTTTTGAAGTTGAGTACGATACGGAGCAAGATCAGTGTTTGTACTTATACTGCTTGACAAAAGCATCGGCTAGCTCGGCCCAAAAAGTGCGCACACTGTTACGTTCCTAGCTGCATATACCATTCGAGTGATGCCCTAGACAAACTGTCTTGGAAGCAATGAATCATGAGCTTTTCGTCTCTGGCATAGGCAGCCATCTTGCGATAGTACATCTTCAGATGAATGTTTGGGCAACTGAGACCTTTGTACTTCGAAAACTCAGGCACCTTGAACTTGGGAGGAATGACAACATCAGGCACCCAAGCATAATTCCAAAGCACTGAAGGAATTTGAATTGTGCCCCTCCATGGCTCGAAGTTTCTCGGCTAGATCTCGGCACATCTTCATGGCTTCTGAATCCTGAGCAGCAACAGGACTAGAAATGGGGTGATAGCAGCATCATAGTTCTGAACGTCGTCATAATGATCCATCAGAGTATCTTCGGTATGGGGAGCTGGGGATCTGCACGACAGTAGGGCTGGGCCTGCGGGATAGCTCCAATGGTAACTCCGGGCGCCGGGGTTGGATGAGTAGTGTTTCCTTCGGCTGCGTTATTGAAGTTCAACGGCATCCCATTGAGGATTTGGAATTGGAACCAAAAGGGATGGCAGTAGACCCTTGTCCTTGACCATTGTTGTTGACGACAGCAGCGACTTCACGTTGTTCTTCCTCTCTTCTGGCCGTAGAGGATGGCTTCGAGGATCTGGTCAATCTTTCCTTTGATGGAGTCCAACTCTTCTCTGAAGGCAACTTGCTCCTGCTGAATCTGCTCCATCATTCGTCTTGTATTGGCTCTAGTTGCGTACTGGTGTCAGAGGACTCAGCTTAATTTACTGGATATGAAGGAAAAGAGAAACATGAGAAACCGCTGAAGGAAGGAGAATGCAAGATGCACAACAAATGAGATGCAATGCAAATGATATGCAAAGAAAGATGCAAGATCCAGGATCACAGGATCACAAATTCAAACAATTCTGAGATTAGCCGGAAGTGAACGGTTCAAGGATCATAGTCACTGCTCAAAGGAACCCCCACGGGTAGGATTCTAAAATGGGTAGATGCCTAAGAGTCATGGACATCTTTCAAAGATATTAATGCCATGACAAAGCCTCGTCACGACGGTAATATTCTTAAAAGAATCTCCTCTAGGTGAGGTTCTCGTATCTTCCACGCTGAGAAAGACTTCTCGGAGGCAACAACTACACAACCATCGACACACGGATTCTAGAAAAGATTCTCAGAGTCATAGATCGAGGTTGAAAATATTACTGTAAGGAAGTAATACGTTCAAGGGGATCTCATCTGATTGGATCATTCGTATTAATTCACAAAGAATTAACACTACCAACCACCATGGATAAAATGGTTTATGGTCCTTGGGATCAACGATTCAAACTTGAAAACATTATTGCCATGGCAAAGACTCACCATAACAATAATATCTCCAAGGAATCTACTCCAAGCGGGGGTTTTCGCTTTAACTCAACGTGAAAGACTCCACGCAAGTCTCCACTACACAACCACCATCCTAATCCTAGGGTTATACTCGGACTCGGGTGTAGAGCCATCTCACAAAATAACCACAAGCAGAACAACCCCACAATGCCACAAGCACAAGTAACCAAGATAAGGATACAAATAAAAAGCGAGAGAAGAAATAAAAAAACAACAAGCTAACAACTCAAACTAAGATAGGCTCGACCCTCTTGCATGGAGCAATAGTCCCCAGCTGAGTCGCCATCTGTCGCACCTCGAAAATTCATTTCGAACATACGACCCTCGCGCAAAAGGCGTGGAAATGCGGTTCGACAGAGTCGCCACCGAACTTTATTTTTCCCGATATGAACGGTGAGAGGAAAATATCGACAAAACCTCATAAACGCGGAAGGAACACGGCCATACGGAACCATATGTTCCTGGGTTCGGGAGTCGGTTACGCGAGGGGGAAGGTATTAGCACCCCTCACGTTCCGTTGTACTCAACGGGAACCTCTTAATTCGAGTTGTGATGGAGTGTTAGCTAACTTATTCTTCTCTTCTCACTACTAAATGCTAAAGGATACTATAAAGGATAAAGACGCTAGAGGAAAAGGGGATGGTTATAGGATAGGGGTGCTCGCCAAGGATTGGGGCCCTTGTGCCCTACGTATGCTCATTCGGACGAGAATGAGAAATCAGAGCGTCGTAGTTCGATTACGGGAAAGGATAGGGGGAAGTGGAAGATGTGAGGGGATTGTGCTCGCCAAGATCATCGCAATCTTGTGCCTACGTATCTTACATTCAAGAGTGAATGAAGAATCAGAGCGTTCGTAGTTCGTGGTAACGACCATGAAAGAAACGGGTTTGAATTGGTTTGGAGGAGGGTACGGATGATGATTACTTGAAGCTTAAGAAAGACTTCTCGGACCCAAGTAATCGGGAGAGTGAACCAAAGACTTGGAACTCTCTCTTTTTCATCTTGAAGAATAAGGTTGTGTTTGAAAGGGTAAAGTTGAATTGATGACGATTACTTGAAGCTTAAGAAAGGCTTCTCGGACCCAAGTAATCGAGAAAAGCGAACCAAAGACTTGGAACACTCTCTTTTTCATCGTAAAAGAGGGTTGTTTTGAATTTGAAATGGTGTATAAAAAGGATGAGATTGGTCGGATGACGACTACTTGAAGCTTGAAAAAGGCTTCTCGAATCCAATTAGTCGGGGAAAGCGAACCAAAGACTTGGGACACTCTCTTTTTCATTGTAAAAGAAGTTGTTTGAAAGGTGAGTTAAAGGATGAGTAATTGGAGATGGTTGAGTATTATTGAGTTTGTTAATATTATTTAAAGGCGTCAATTGCTCACACACGAATAAGATAACTCACATATAAAACAACGGAAAGCAAGATCAAAGACTTGAACCTACTCTTTACACCTTGAAAAGAATTGAATAATTGTTAATTGATTGATAGTTTGTTACGAAAAATCCACTTGACGTTGGATCAAGGGTTTGACTTATTATCGCTGTGCAAAGCGTGTAATGTGCATGGCTTGAGAAACGTGACCGATTTGACTTACGCATCAAGGGTCAAGTTATGTAATAGGTTGATGGCGAATGTGTATGAGCACTCAACTTACAAGGGTTTGAAAATGGCTCGATGATGAATCGAGAATTTAGTTTGAAAATAGTTTGATTTGCTCTAGTCCCTATGGGTGCCTTCTAGGAGATAAACTAATAATCAAAGAAATGCGAAACATACATCGGATATGGGGAAGGGATACATGTAAGTAACACGGAATTGCACGAAATAAAGGGGTCTCATTGTAAGGTAGCCCAAGAGAAAGCCGGTGTGTGTGCATTTGTGTCCTAAACTACGCCTTGAGAAAAGTCGGACACGACTCAAAGTTAGGATACCTGCAAATGACCAAAGATCCAACAGTCCACCAATTTGGCTTTTAGGAGTTTCGATAATTTATTATATGTTTTCAAATATGGTGTGAATAAGAATGAATAAATATGATAATAATATGAATAAAATGGATAAAAAATTAATAAAATAGAAAAATGAAAAGTTTGAAAAAAAATTGGTCTCGGGTTTGTTATTTTTCATCAATAATTTGACAGAAAAATAACTTTGGGGTATCGTCATCGACCCAAAAAAAATAAATAAATTTGAGAAAGGAAAATCAAATTGGTCTCGTCATTATCAAAATTTCAAATTGAGAAATCAGTAATAATGATGGTTGATTTCATTGACCAATATTCAGAATGAGAAAGTAATAAAAGAGAAATCATTATATAAAGCAAATAAAAAGAACAAGAAACTCAAAATTTAAAACCAAATAAAAAGTATAAACTTGATATGAGAAAAAAAAAACCACTACCTATACTAGAAGGGTTCGTTTTTTTTTTATAAAAAAGAGTTGAGTGCTGAGCAAAAATAATTTATTGAATTCAAAGTGGATGGTGCAAAGAACAAATGGACCTAAAGCCCATTACTACCTCACAAGGTTTGATCTGAAACACACAACAAGGTGTGACTCTCGCTTCATCTGCCAAAATGGAGAGACAAACGCTTTCACAACGCATAAACTCCTCCTTCAGAAAAAATGAAATGGTCAACGTAACCACACGACCTCAATTTACTCCTTCGTGTTCGCTTCGAACCCTTCTCACTTGTGTTAGAACACAGATTGGTTCTTATTAAATATCTCTTTGTTTTGATGATAATTGTTAGGAAATTTTGTATTTAAGAATTATACACTCTAAAATTTGCTTGAGAGTTTTACTGCAGATTGAAATTAAATTAACACTCCAGAAGCAAATTTGAATTGTATACAAGAAGTTATCTTGACTCTGAAGCGCCAGATGCATTCTTTAGAAGATTCTGATTGCTGATTACAGAAGATCCTGAGCGTAGTCTCCAGAAGGATCTGAAGCAAGAAGCTCCAGAAGATTCTGAAGCAGAAGCTCCAGAAGAATCTGAAGCAAGCAGAAGCATCTGAAGCAAAGCAGAAGCATCTGAAGCTAAGAAGAATATTGTATGAAGAGTTTCTCAAAGCATAGTTTCTACAGAAGTTTCTGAAAGTACTAAAGCTGCCAGGTACTGAAGTTCTATGTTAAATATGCTCTGATGATCAACACGCTAAAAGCACACATGCTGCAGAAGACTCTGATACAGCAAAGTTCTGAACATCATTAGAAGACTCTGACTCAATCAGATTCTGATGAACTTGCTGAAAACTGAAGAAGAAATATTCAAAGAATATATCCGTTGGAGTAAATCAAACATCTCTTTCCTCATTGGTGCTAGACACAAGAACACAGACAAAAAGTATTTTTCTGTGCTTTCTACTTCTAGGAAAGGTCACTTGATGTGAAGACAAAAAGGCTCAAACCTTTTTGGGACACTCTTCTCAACGTTCAGCTTCCTTAGATCAGCTGCCTATAAAAGGAAGACTCCACCAAATTCTTCAGTTAGACATTTTGCTGAAAAGAAATCATAACATTCAAAGCTCTCATTCTTTCATATTCATTCTTAGAATTCTGTGTACTTAAACTTAAGAGAAATATCACTGTTGTGATAAAAGCTTTTTAGAAGCACTCATACTCTTGTATTTGATTTACATTGATTGTAAAGGTTTTCCTTAAGAGGATTCAGTTGGAATCAGTAGCTCTTGGAGAAGACTAAGAACAGTTGTTCTTAGGTGTTACTATTGTAATCTGTTTGATTAAATAGTGGATTAAGTCCTTGTTGAGAAAGGCAAATCACTCTAGGGAAGGGTGGACTGGAGTAGTTGAGTTCAAACGAACCAGGATAAAAATAATTGTGTTATTATTTCTAAGTTTTAATCTTTCATACTTATTCAACCCCCCTTCTAAGTATTATCTCACCTTCAGTTGGCATCAGAGCTCCGGTTTCTGTGTGTGCTACCACTTAACAGTGACAGTAAAGATCCAGAGAGAAATACTTTGATATATATTTATTTGTTACAATGGCTGATAATACAATATCCAACATTAACCAATAAATATGAAGAAAGGGACAGGATCAGCACCAAACCCCCTATGTTTGATGGGGAGAAATTTGATTACTGGAAAGACAGAATTGAGAGTTTTTTCCTAGGATATGATGTTGATCTATGGGATCTAGTCATAGATGGATATGTTCATCCCACAGATGGGAATGGCAAGAAGATAGACAGAAAATCTATGACAGATGCTCAGAAGAAAGTTTTTAGAAATCATCACAAAGCCAAAACTATATTATTGAATGCAATTTCCCATACTGAGTATGAAAAGATTACAAACAGGGAAACTGCTTTTGATATGTTTGAATCTTTAAAAATGACTCATGAGGGAAACTCTCAAGTCAAGGAGACAAAAGCTCTGGCTCTGATCCAAGAAGTATGAGGCCTTCAAGATGGAAGACTCTGAATCTGTTGAAGCCATGTTCTCCAGATTTCAGATCCTCACAGCTGGGCTAAAAGTTTCTGGACAAGGGATACTCTACATCAGATCATGTAAAGAAAAATCATCAGACAATCTACCTACCAGATGGAGACCAATGGTGACTGCCTTGAAGATGGCTAAAGATTTGAACAAGATCTCCTTAGAAGAACTCATCAGCTCACTGAGGAGCCATGAAATTGAGCTTGAGGAAGATGAACCTCAGAAGAAAGAAAAAGGTAAATCTGTTGCCTTAAAATCTAACAAATCTGCTAAAGCTTTGCAGGTTATTGAAGAAAGCTCTGGAGAATCTTCTTCTTCTTGAAGAAGAATGAATTATCCATGTTGTCCCAGAAGGATCAACAGACTCTGGAAGCACAAGGGAAAGAAGTTCAACAACTTTAGAAGATCTGATAATAGAAAGGAATCTTCTGGGCACAGAAGATCTGGCAAGAAAGAAGTTGTGTGCTATGAGTGCAAAGAACCTGGGCATTACAAGAATGATTGCCCCAAACTTCAAAAAGAAAAACCCAAGAAGAAGTTTAACAAAAAGAAAAAGGTTCTGATGGCAACATGGGATGACTCAGATGAAACTGAATCATCTTCTGAATCAGAAGAAGAATGTGCTAATGTTGCACTGATGGCCAGCACAGAGGATCAAGAGGGAAGGAACCTCAGGATATGAATCAGATTCTAAATCTGATGATGACGCTGAAGAGGTAATGGCTAAACTTACCAAAGAAGAACTTATAAAAGTTTTAACAGAAGTTCTTAAAAGTTATAACAATATCAAACTCAAATACAAGAAGCTGAAAAGCAATCTTGAATCTGAGATTGATCTTCTGAAGACAGAACTTGTTGAGCAAAAAGAAATTAATCTGAAAAACAAAAATGACTTTGAAATAACTCAACAAGAATCTGAATCTGAGACTAAGTCATGTGAAAACATTTTAGAAAAATATGACTCTAGCTTTCAGAGATTCCTTACTAAGAGCATAGACAGAAGCAAGATGGCTTCTATGATCTATGGTGTTAGTGGGAACAACAGAAGAGGTATTGGATATGAATCTTCATTTGGAAGTAATCCAAAATCTGTTGA
>OZ012735.1:274921313-274995383 GCA_963859935.3 Lathyrus sativus
CAGTATGCTTTCAGAATAAATCTGCCTCAATTAGGTCTTTTGAGGGTTGAATTATGGTCTGGCTCATAGTTATAGAAACAAAGGATATAAGGCTCAAAATTTATTTGTACCCGCCCCTTCTTCGTGATGTTCTCCAGTCCTACATTCAGTTAATTTAACACACATTCGCCTTCTAAGAAAATTTGACAGTGTGAGAGTGAGGATTCAAGATTTGCTTGAAATGACAGTCACTTTATTTTTTCTCTGTCATGAATATCAGTGACCCCTTTTGATTTTTGACATATTGGTCACTGAATCTTGTTTTCCTCTGTTGAAGATTTGGGACCTCTTTTGATCCCTAACTTTTTTTTGGACCGATTTTGTTTTATCAAGTCCACCGAGATCGCCCAGATTTTTGCCTAAGTCGCCTCTTTGGGTGTTCGACTTAGCAGGCTTTTTCTTTCTTTCTTTTTTTTTAAATATTTTTTTCTTTTTGGAAAAGGCTTGTGACTGCCAAGTCATTGATCATTGAAGAATAACCGTCATAACTTCTGAGTTTTGTATGGTTCTTTCGACACTTCAGGATATGTGTGAAGAATAGCAGATAGATGATCCACAGATGAGATATATCATCTTGAAGTCAAATGTGCATCCAAAATAACTAACATTACCCATGCCCCATATTAAGTGTGAGGGTTTAGAAATCCGAAGGAAACTCCTACTTCTAGGCTCAAAGTGGTTCACTAGGGAATAACTCCTTATTTCTCCGGTGTTTGGGAATTTGAAACAATGCTTGTACATCATCAGCAGAATTTTATTCGAAAGCATACCAGCAGCAATTATGAGTATTTCGTTTTTATCATCCTCCCTCCAATATTTGCTAAAACAAAAGATTTGATAAAGAAAGTGGACGAGAGGTATAATGATGTGTTTTTTTTTGTTTTTTTATACAAGTCAAGAAAAGTGAGAGAATGCGACATGATTAACTCAAAAAATGCATGGTCACTTCATTAATATTACCATTCAAAATAACAATGTTTAAGAATAATTAGCATTTAACAAGAAAGAAACTAGAAAATGCAAACGATAAGAAACGATCCAATAATGCACTTTCCAAGCTCGGACTTCCTTCTCAAGGGCATAAAACCTTTCTTTCATAGAGTCAATCACTGGAACCATTTGAGAATGAGTAGGAATGTTCACTTGTGAAAGATCATCATCAGGCAGGAGATCATACAGTGGATTGGTTGACACAGTGAAACCTGATAGGGGATTAAGATTCTTCACCTCAACTTGCTGAGAGTTGTTTTCTGACATGGCTACCATAGCTTCCAACTTAGTTTATCTGACTGGCCTTTCAAGTTATCTATGCTCCTCTTATCTTTGATTTAACTTGCTTCACATGCTTTGTAGCTACCAGAAGTTCAACATGAGTATCGAGAAATCAACTGGAGTGATGAACAAATGATGGAATAATTTTCTGTTGGGAGAATGCAATGCAAATGCAATGATATGCAGGTGAACACAATGTATATTTTATGTTATTCCCAGATACAAGATCCAAAGCACGGGTGGAGGATAAAGGTTGATTGCTCGAACACATGGTTCTCACAAGGTAGGCCCTAAAGTTTAAAGGAACCTCGAAATCATAGGTCTATACGAATGTTCATCGGACGCGCCATGAACATGACGGTTGATGACTCCATCATATGAACCTCTTTCGGGTAAGGTCTTCGTATCGAACTACACGAGGAGAACTCCTCGGTGCCCCATACTATGTGACCGTTGACATCAGGTTCTATACAAGGTGCTCAGAGTCATGGACCTCTTTGATTGTTCGTTGTGTATGTCAGTGATTTCCAGGAAAACGACTCCATCAAGAAAGTCTATTCTGAGTGAGATCTTCGTATCGAACTACACGAGGAGTATACCTCGATGCCCCATACTACAAGATCATCAATCCTAGTTTTATCAAAATAGTTCAAGGTTCTAAAAAAGTCCTTAGAGTCATGGATCCCAATGAAAACGTTGATCATCCACACCAAAAGCTTGAAGGTCGCCAACATTCTCATTAGAATCTACTCTAAGAGAGGTTCTTGTATCGAACTACACGAGGAGAAATTCCTCGGTGCCCCATATTACTCAACCTCTTCTATCTTATGTGCTTCCTCTAGGCTCGGGTAGAAAGCCTTTCCCACAAGTTTGCAATCAAAGCCTCAATTCATGGTACCCAATAACCACATATATAATATAGAAAGTAATTAAAAGTAAAGGAAATATAAGCAGGCAAGGAAGATAAACAAACACTCAAATATACGAAAGAAACCTATACTAGCCTTGACTTGCTTAGGGGTGAACCAGTCCCCAGTGAAGTCGCCATCTATCGTACCTCGAAAAATATGATCTTCGCGATGCGCAAAACTAGGGTTTGCACGATCACATATGGACTTATAAGAGTCGCCACCAAACTTTATGTATTCCACAACAGGAAAGGGAAAATATCGAGAAAACCCATGGGGAAAAAAGGACCGACTAGAGTCATTGCAACCATGTTGGGTTCGAAAGTCGGTTATGTAAGGAGAAGGTGTTAGCACTACCTACATCTATCGTACTCGATGGGAACCGTCTAAGTTGTCAATGTATGTAAGTTGTTCGATATCTTATTGCTTGCTAAGGGAAGAGAGTGATTGATTACTTGAGGGAAAAAATAAATATTTTTTATTATTGAGTTGGTTCGGGTTTTCAACCCAGTACCTACGTATCCCAGAGGGAATCAGAACTCTGTAGTTCTTGTTGAAAATATTTTTTGTTTGTTGTGTATCTTTTATGGACAATGCTAGGAAGCATATCCTTTTTGAAAAGTTTTAAATAGAAAAGGAAAGAGGCAAAAAGGTTTAAAATTTGTTAAATATTTTTTAAAGTTTGAAAAGAGGTTAAAGATAAATTAAAGTATTTTGGATTTTTTGGAAAAAGGAGATTTTAGTTTTTTAAAAAAATACTTGATAAAAGATCGAGGTTTGAATTTGTATGATGGTGATTTCAAAAGGAAACCGACTTATGAGGAAGGAAACCACTTGACGTTGGATCAAAGGTTTGAGAAAAAGTTAGGTTGATTCATAGTCCCTAAGGGTGCTCCTAGTAAATGAAACCGCGACCAAAGAAAGAAGAAAATTGTTGGCATGAGGTTGATGGTGATGCTAAAAAGCAATTGACTTACAAGTTGGGGTATGACTTGATATAAGAATCAAAAATATTTTGGATTTGGTTGATCAAATCATAGTAATGAGCAAATTTAAAAAGAAGAACCATCAGATAATTATCATCATATGGTTGAAGAAGAAGAAGAAAGAGAAAAAAAAAACTAAAGTAAAATTAAAGAACTGTAAAAATTTGAGATCTTTTGAACTCTCCAAAACTTTTGTGTGCAAAACCCTGTGCAATTGTGTCACTGAGAGTGTATGTAAAATTATGAGAAGAAAAGACTCTACTTATAAGAAAAATTATGATTACTTAAAAAAGGAAGAAATCAATTGGATCAATAAAATAATCAAAAGCCCAAAAATCAATTTTACTTGATTTTGCTTTTGTGAATTATTGTATCAATCATATTGATTCTTTCTAAAATTAAAAATATTATAAAAAGAACAAATTTTTTCCAAAATTTTTTATTTTATGATTTTTTGGATATTTTTATGAATAATATGAAAAAAAAAAATAAATGAAAAAATATTTTTAAAAAATACCTTAAATAAAATACGAAATTAATAATTAAATAATTACAAAATTATTTTTGTGATTTTTTATGAAAATAGAAAAGTTAGAATAAAAATAAAAGAGAAAACACAAAAAGTGAAAAGGAAGAAATCAATTGGATCAATAAACATAATCAAAAGTCCAAAAATCAATTTTAATTGATTTTAATCTTGTGACTTATTATATCAATCATATTGATTCTTTCTAAAATTAAAAATATTATAAAGAGAACAAAATATTTTCCAATATTTTTTATTTTATGCTTTTTTTGGATATTTTTATGAGTAATATCAAAAAAATAAAAAAAATATTTTAAAAAATACCTTAAATAAAATAAGAAATTAATAATTAAATAAAAAAACTATTTTTATGATTTTCTTATGAAAATAGAAAAATTAGAATAAAAATAAAAGAGAAAAATACAAAAAGTGAAGAAGGTGGAATTTGAACTCTCAACCTCTAATACTCACAACTTCTTACACATGGTCTCTTACCAATTGTGTCATTTTATTCATTTGAAATAAAGTGGCACTAGAAACCATGTAAAGGTAGGACAAATTTGCGGTATGACAACTAGCGCCAGAATTGACTCGCATAGGGAACCAGGGTCCCCAACAGAGTCGTCAGCTATCGCATCATACGAAAAGGGGCCGACGGAAACAAACAGAAGAGTCGCCACCGAACGTTATTTATCCCAAAGAGAGAGAAAGAAAACGATAGAAGAAAACCTAAAAGAACAGAAAAAGACAAGGTCATCGCAACCAAATCTTGAGTTCGGGAGTCGGTTACGCAAGGGGAATGTATGAGCACTCCTTACGTCCTTTGTAATCAATGAGATCCATGCTTGTTGTCTAATCAAAGGGTATGTTATCTAAAAAAACTAATGTTAAACGGGGGAGGGAAAAGAAAAAGGAGACTCGATAGGACATCGTCGCCCTATGCTTACGTATTCCTTCGTGTAATGGGAAAGTCAGAGTCAACATAGTTCAAAAAACGACGAGTGTTGGGGGGAAGGTTGCTCGCCAAGACATCATCGTATTGTGCCTACGTATCCTCATCTAGCATGAGAAATCAGAGCAAACGTAGTTCGGATAAACTAGACCACAGGTTAGTTAAGTGTTTTTTATGAGTAACGCTAAGTTCCCATTCCAGCAATTAGGGTTGATGCCTGTTTGCGGTAGAACGGAAAAGTAACGTACTCTTTTCTAAAAATAATTTAAGAGCATAATCCAGAAGGATAAAAAAGTTTGAATTTGATTTAAGAGTTTTAGTGAAGTGAGTTGAATTTGTTTGAGATACACGTTGCACTAAAGACTATGACATAGGAGCGAATGCGTCGCATATCGCCTAAAGGACATACACTAAACACTTTAGACAAGTGAGGAGAAACCCCTTACTCATCATTTCCCATATACTTAAGGCTCATGGCGCACAATGTTCATCATTCTTTATTAAGTGTCTTAAGATTGTTTGAGATGAGATGAGAAGACACAAGAGAAACACTAATGGAAAACTGAAAACCCTAATGTTATCATATAAAATGGTCCTAAAGTTAGGATGAAAATGAAGTCTACCTAATGTTATCATACAAAATAATGGACCTAACGTTGAGGTCAAAGGAATTATCCTAATTATTATCATGCAAAGAATTGAAAGTCCAATGTCTCTCCTACTCCCACCTTAAACAGAGGGACTAGGAATCCTAAAGGATCATGTGAGTAAGCATAAGTAAACACTACCTAACTCAATCACAAATGAAAACATGATTGAAACTTAAACAAGTTCCAAAAAGAAAAGAAAGATGAAAAAAGAAGAAGGAGAATGAAGAAGATGCAACAACAAATAACTTCTCAAGGAAGTTCAACTCAAATGACAAAAGAAACACACAAGTAAACACTAAACTCAATCATACACAAGACACACATCACATCATGTCAAAATGAAATAAGAATGCATATATGTCAAACCACACTCAAAGATTAGAGGTTAAAGCAAAGTGGCAAGACAAAATGCCCAAACACACACAAGTGACTCAATATCTAACAATAGGCATCATCAATCAACAAACAAAGTGGGATAAAGTCAAATGAGATGGAAAATTAGGTAAGGCAATAGAAATATCACATCACATCCAAGTCATGTCAATGATCAAAGAAAAAGAAAAAACAGTTAAGTCATGCATCACATTCATAAACAAATCCAATGTTACACAAAACAAGCATGCAAGAAATAAATTTAGAGGAAATGACATGAGATAAGAACATGAAACCAAGTGTGGGAAGCAACATAAACATGAATATAAAGTCAACGAATCACTCATGAACACACAAAAGGAGCATCAAGATTTGAAATCAAGACATGCATCTAGAACAAGTTCAAATACCAAAGTCATTCTCAAAGAAAAGAAGTACTCAACAAGAATACAAATGATCAGGTTTCAATTCATCAAAGTCAAAAAAAAACTTATATGATATGCATCATGCTCAAAATCAAATCAACAATCAAATTCAAGAAGATGCAAACTCAAGTTGAAGCACAAAAGTCAAGCAAACATCTCCTAAGTTAACCCATGAAGGAACCAAATGATCATGTGAAACATATGAGATGAAATGGTCATGTAATGAACATCCATACATGAAAAACATAACCTAAAACATGTAAACTATAGCATACAAGAACCATCAAGCATCCATTTAATCATTCAAGAAACAAACTCCAAAGACTAGGTCAAGTCACACACAAAGCATGGTCAAAGTAGCAACAACTTGATACACCAACCAAAAATAGAAACAAGAGCAAGTAAAATTCAAGTAAATTCTAAAACTCATGTCAAATGTGTTATGAATCATATTACAAAACATCAAAACAAGAATGGCAAGAGAGCATCATCAAATGCATCAAACAAGGCAAAGTAACCGACTAATCGAGCAATAATCGAGGGCCAAATAAAACCAAATGAAAATCATGAAACAAGTGATCATCAAAGCACCCAACTAGCACTCAAACATGGTTTAATAATGTGTCTAAGTTTTTGAAAAAGGTTGAGTCAAAAGTCAATTGGAAATGGTAAGAATTGAAGTCATGTTTCAAACTAGGTCAAACAAAACACACTAAATCAATAACTCAAAATAAAATATTAAAATAAAATAAAAATAAAAATAAAAAAAGTGAAAAATTAAATAAGATGTGAGAATATCATAAAAGTATTTTTTGGAATTTTTAAAAGAGTTTTACTATTAAAAATAAAATAAGAAGAAAATAGAAACAAAATAAAAACAAAATGAAAAAGAAAAGCAAAAGGGGGTGAAATAGGAATTTCAAAATAAACTGATCTTCAGTTCAACACGCATCTGGGCCCAGAAAGGAAGGGTGTGGATAGGAAACCAGGCCCATGTCACAAAAGACTCAGAAAAAAAACAACAAACAGAGAGCCACTTAGTGAAACGCACTGTTTCACTAATTGAAATGGCTTACACCTCAGCAGTGGACTCACACGAGTACGTTGACCCAAGAACACATCAGAAACACATCAGCCAGTCAACCATTCAGCCACACAACCTCATCCAAACACCTCAGACGCTGGAGCCCTAGCTTCGGTCTTCTTCCCCGATGATCTTCACCGAAGCAAATTGAAAATGGAACCAAAACGCATCAAACCTCACACCAATCTCAAGGGTTTTTTATGCTGAACTCGAATATGAGGTTTGTTTCCATTAAAAACCATATTAAGCACATTAAAACAAGACACAAAGGTTCACACCACGAACTGAAACATGCTCAAATCAATACAACAAAAGCACAAGCCTTGCCTACACTAAGGTAGGACTTCAGCACAAACAATGAATAGCTCAAAATAGGTCTAGCATTGAAGAAAAAGTTCAAAGAACTTACCAAATGGAGTGACTCCGTTGGCCCTTGATTTAGCTTGCAAAATAGAAAGAGAAACCACCAGGATGCTTCTTAAACCCTCAAAAGCAAGGAAATGAGCTTTAAACTGGAGTAGAGCTCAAGAAGTGATGTGTTTCGAAGGGAAGAAAATTCTGAAGGTGAGAGAACTTTAAGGTTCTGATCTTGATCCAAAAATGAAGATTGGCGCTCTCTCTAGGATTTGTGAGTTTATATATGACGTTTTTTAGCCAGTTAAAAGCATGTACTGTGGTTAAAATCTGTAGTGAAAACGTTTGTGGAAAATGAGAGTAAAAGGGTGGATAGCACGTGCTAGCTCATGGTGAGGTGGTTTTTGTTGTGTTTGTGATAGCACACCAAAATCAGAAATGCAATATGAGAGGGAGAGAGAAGGAGTGGTGAGCATGTTTTGGTGGGTGTTTTCATTTTTTCTTCTTTTGGAAAGGATATTCAAAATGTTAGCATGTAGTACATATGAGGTTTGGTTGGAAAGGGCAATGTTTGGAGACACCAAACCAAAGGGCATATGCATGAGAATGAGGTGAAAATGTTCTGCCAAACCTTACTATAACTCTTGGCTAGGAAAAACCTATGACATTCCATACTTGAAACAACTTCAATTTACTAAATTTAGGCAACTACAACTTAATGTATGTTGGCTCAAATGATACATTCTTGAGCCTAATGGAAAGCTTGGAGAAAGGTGATCAAAACTCATGTTTAAAGCAAGTTGAGATAGGGCTTGGAAGATCATTAAATAATGGTTGGAAAACATGTCCTCAAAATTTTCCAAGATAACTTAGAAAAATTTGAAGTCATGAGCTTTTCCACATCATTGAGACCTCAACTTTGAAGCTGCATATCTTGCTGAGTTTTGATCCAATGAGAGAGTTCTTATAATGGATGGAAATCTTGAAGAATGATCTTAAACTTTAACGTTATGGGAAAAATCATTTGAGATGAAGAGCTAGATGAAAAATTCCTTAGAAACTTGGTTGAAAAATCTGTCCAACAACTTGCCAAACATAACATCTTTAGAACCCTAATTTGGGAGCCTCATAACTTGAGCTCTACACATATAATGGAGATGATCTAGTACTCAAAAGAACTCTTCTAGGATCCTCTACAACTCTCATGTTGTAGGAAAATTCAATTGAAGCCTGTACCATCATGAAAATTGGGCTTGAAAGTAGGTACCTCAAACTGATTTTCTATACTTAGAAAAAATTCTAAGTGTTCAAATGTCAAAATCTTCATTTTTCCAACTTTAGCTCATCATATCTCCCAAACCATGAATCTTTTGGACATGCCTCCTTCCATAAACGTTTAGTTCATGATTCCCCCTTTAATTTGATAGCAAGTTTGCCTTCATTGGATCAAAAATGAGAAAGTTACAGAAATTGCAATATGGCTAGAATTAGGGTTTTCTACACTTAGAAAAAATTCAACCAAAATGCTAATCTAGTCAAACTCTTGATTTTATGTTCCTTCTTGATTCTTCTTTTTCCAAACACATGAAATCACTTGAAAAAAACTATCATGCCCTTGATTGACCTTGAGATCTAAGATTTTGACCCCATTGAATCATAGTTGACTTTTGTTACCCAAATGAAACCCTAGGACCATTTCCACTAACTGAGGCTCTTGTTATGGCTTGTGATGACACATAATCCTTTTAGGGGACCCTCTAGGTGTGTGTTAAGTTTTAGAATCATGTCTTTCCCAAGGAACTAGTCATAATTCTCCTTTGGACCAAAATCTTAACTTATTATCCATGAGATAGGAGGAGAAGAATCAATGCTTGTGTTCTTGTTTCAAGTGGTTGATTAACATGCCTTGATGATGATGGAGACCTTGTGACTTGAGATTGCCACAAATTTTAACTTGAACTCTTGGTTGAGCTTTAAAGATGAAGCTCTTCTCTTGATTGTTGGATAAGATACCTTGACCATCTGTCTAAGATCAATGTTATGTAGAAATGCTAATGCAAAATGGTATGAAGCATAAGCCAAAACAAAAGAAAAAGGATGGGAAAATTTTGGGGTGCTACACAGTAGACTAGCTATCAGATGAGATAACTTCATCAATGTCTTTGCTTTACTCTATAGTACAAGATCCATTGAAGATAGATACACCAAAAGATATGGATCCATTGGGTAACATGTTTAACTATTGAGTTTACAAAAAGATCTCGTGATATAGAGCTGTTACGAGTAGATATTTGTAAAGTATGTCAACCTTTCTTAAGCCTTGTGAACTCAGACTCCCACTGACAAACTGATTTGACAATGCAACTTACTTTATGCAGTATAGACAACTTCAACTTTATCACCAACTCTGAATGATACCAAAAGCCAATTTACATTCACCAAGTGTAGAGACAAAAATGTTGCTTCTTCTGATGTTGAGGCCTTCAGCTTCAGAGTCTATGCCAGACATCACTTAACAAATGTTTTTCAGGTTCTGCACCATTAGAAGCTAGAAATTCAGCTTCTCTCAAGTGTGCATTTGTATATCAGATTTTGTATCTAAATATTTACAAGTATTATAACCTGCATACAAGAAACACAGATCAAATAAAACCATTATTCTTTAAATACTTTGTTATCATAAAAACCCAAGGAATATATGTCATGAACAAATCTTGTTCTAACACTGTTCTGAATATAATATGTTGTATTAACTACTTCTTCCTAAAAGTGCTTAGCCACATTAGTCTCATTGATCATGGTCCTTGCCATTTCATGCAAAGTCATATTCTTCCTCTCTACAACTCCATTATGTTATGGAGTTCTAGAGCAGGAGAAATCAAGAGAAATTCCATTCTCATCAACGAGTTTCTTAAAGTCTTTGTTTTCGAATTCACCACCACAATCACTTATTACTTTTACTATTCTAAGATCTTTCTCATTTTGCACTTGGGAGCAGAAGGTAGAAAACACAGAATGTGACTCATCGTTGTGTCTAAGAAATTTCACCCATGTCTATCTACTGTAGTAATCAATAATGAATAGTCGATACTTCTTACCATTGACAGAGGTTGTTTTCACTGGTTCAAACAAGTCAATGTGAAGAAACTTCAATAGTCTGGAGGTTGAAACAACATTCTTAGCTTTGAAAGAAGTTTTAGAAAACTTGTCTTTCTGACATGCTTCACGAAGAACATCTAAAGCAAACTTTAGATTTGATATGCCTCTGACAAGATTAAGCTTGTTAAGTTGAGAAATCCTCCTCATGGTAACATGACCTAATCATCTATGCCATGTCCACTGCTCTTCATTAACAAGCATAAGACATTTTACATTTTGTCTTTTCAAATCAGAAAGTTTGATCTTATAGATGTTGTTCTTCCTTTTTCCATTGAAAAGAACTGAGCCATCCTTTTGACTTACAACTTATAGGACTTTTAATTGATAATAATATCATAACCATTGTCACTTAATTGACTTATGGACAAAAGGTTATGCATTAATCGCTCAACAAGAAGAACATTAGTAATGGAAAGGAGATTATTGTTACCTATAGTTCCGGAGCCAATGATCTTCCTTCTATGATCACATCCAAAACCAACAACGCCTATAAGCTTTAGTTCCGTGTTTTGCAATATATGCCTTCTTCCCATTATATGTCGCGACCATCCAGAGTCCAAGTGCCATGACTGGTGTCTTAACTCTACTGCTAATGATATCTGCAACATAAATTATTTTGTCCTTAGGTATCCACATCTTTTTTTGTCCTTTTGGGTTAGTCTTCCCATAGTCTTTTATAAATTTGGGTTTTTGTGTAGGATATCTATACATGAATGCATGATTAGAACGGGCATGAGTTTTTGTTTTAGCCTTAGGTTTTACAATAGCTTTACTTTTGGGCATAACATCATTTTGTTTCCCAGACGGAAAAAATGAGATTCAAAAGTATTAGGCTTATCATCTTTTTCAGAATGAGATTATTCATTAGATTCATAGCCAATACCTCTTATCCCGTTCCTGCTAACACCATAAATCATGGAAGCCATTCAGCTTTTATTCATGCTTCTAGCAAGAAACTTTTAGAAAGATTTATCATACTTCATAATGATATCACTAGAACCTGTAGAGGCTTTTGAAATTATTTTTCTTTCAGGTTTGAGACTCTGGCTTGAAGACACATAGTTGTTTTTCAAAATGAGATTCTCTTTACTCAAACTTGAAAAATATTTATGAAGTTTGCAGTATGCTTCTAATTCAGATACATGAATCTTCTTCAGATCCTTGTATTTGTCCAAAAGAATTTGATATTTTTTCAGAACCTCATATAGGTTGGATTAGATCTCAGAACAAGAGAGTTCAAAAAATACCTCTTCAGAATCAAACTCATATTCTTATTCTGATTGACTTGTTTCTGCAAGAGGTCCTGTGAATTCCATTAGAGCCACATTCACCTGCTCTTCTTTAGAGTCATCTTTAGAAGATTCTAAATCATCCCATGTAGCCATAAGACCCTTCTTCTTCCCACAAAAGTCTTTCTTCTTGGTTCTATCATTCTTCAGCCTGGGGCAATCATTCTTATAATGACCTAGATCCTTGCATTCATAGCAGATGGCTTCTTTGCTGGATCTAGCATTCTTGAATCCAGAAGTAGACTCCGAACTACCACATTTCCTTCTTTCTCCTTTGAACTTGCCTTGCCTTTTCTTTTAGAGTTGATTCACGCGTTTGGAAAGGAGAGACAATTCATCTTCTTCTTCTTCTAATTCTTCTTCGGACTCTTCATTAGTAACAACTTGAAGAGCTTTTGTATTCTCAAATCTTTCTGAAGACTTAAGAGCAACATACTTTCTCTTTCTCTTAGGCTCATCTTCTTCGAGCTCAATCTCATAGATTTTCAAAGAGCTAACCAGTTCTTTAAAAGATGTATTGTTGAGGTCCTTTGATAACTTCCGGGTGGTTACCGTAGGTCTGCAATGCTTAAGTAAGCTTCTGATGATCTTTTTGATGCGATCAACGATAGAATACCCTTTGTCCAGAACTTTAAGCCCTACGACAAGTGTTTGAAACCTTGAGAACATGTTATCAACAGTTTCCTCGTCCTCCATCTTGAACGATTCATATTTTTTAATAAAGGCGAGAGCCTTTGTTTCTTTTACTTATGTGTTCCCTTCATGCATCATCCACAGAGAGTCAAATATGGATTTAGAAGTATCTATGTTGGTGATCTTTTCATACTCACTGTATGAAATAGCATTTAGCAAGATGGTTCTTTCTTTGTGATGATTCTTATAGTCCTTTTTCTGTTGATCAGTCATCACTCTTCTTTCAATATCCAACATAGATACTTCCATATGAAAAGATCACCAACATATATGGCTTTGTTGACACTTGCATCTACTAGGTGTACATAGCTATCAACTTCCATATCCCACAGATCTACATTGTGACCTAGAAAAAAGCTTTCTATTATGTCCTTCCAATAGTCAAATTTATCTCCATAAAAAAACGGGAGGTTTAGCATTGTACTGATCTCTATCATTTATTTGAACAACTGGAGGTGGAACGTAGGCCATTGTGTTTCACACTGGATCTTTATTTGACATTGTTAGGTGTTTGATAATATTATTAAGACTAGAATCTCAAAAACAAAGCTCTTTCAAAACCGTTTGAAAATGCAAACACACGAACAATAATAAAAATGACACAATACTTTTATACTTGTTGGATGTTAACTAAGTTACCTCCAATCCACCCTACTAAGGTGATTTCACTTCTCAACAAGGACTTAATCCCCTATAACCAAACTAATTACAGACACCACAAAGACAATTGTCCTTGTCTTCTCGAGTATACAGACTAAACCTTAGTCACTCAAGCAAATTTGAGATTTATAGAATGTGTTTTAAATGATTGCTTCTAGTAAGCAGATTGACACAAAGTTTAAGTACAATGAATTACTCACACAATATAGACATAATCTCTATGTGTGTTTATACAATATTTACAAGAAAAATATTATCAGAGAAAATTACGCAGTAGCGTGTGAATAGTATAACGACTACCAGCAAAATAACAACTTGTTTCATTCTTCCAAGTCTTTCTTATATAGCCAAAGAAAGATCCATCAGAGGGTAGAATGGGAATCTTTATGAATGATTTGGCACCTTGAATTAATGTCATCAATAGTGAGAGACAAAATCGTACAACATAAATTTCCTCACTCCATGAAATTAGCATAGTGGAAGAAATGTTTTGATCTTGTACTGTGTACTATTTATCTCAAGTAAAATGGTTTGATATGATCTTCTAATCTTTAGAGGCTTCTGAATAAATGTTATTTGAAGCATGTTTAAAAGAATCAAGGGCCTGGTTGAGAGTCTTTAGAACTAAAGTCTTCAGAGTCTTGACATTGTTCCTCAAAACATGGTCTTCATAATCTTCATTACTTCATTCTTCATAATCTACAGGTTGAACGCAAAATCTTGGAGGTAAGCAATCCTTCACAGGCCTCTTCAGTCAGAGTCACAATCAGAGGCTTCAACATGAACGTTCTTCAAACCTGTTGTCTAAAAGCTTTCTAGGACTTGAGAGCATCTTATAACACATTTGTTTCTCTTTAAAATCAAAGTGTGTTGATTCCAGAATTTGATGGCATCGTACGTCAGAGCTTCAGAGTCAGGACCTGTTTTGAAAAAGTTACACACTAGAAAAAAATCATTAGTCTACAAAATTGTTCTCTAAAAAACAATGTATTGTTATCATCAAAACTAAAGGACCAGATGCATAATCAAAACGTGTTCTTACAACACACACACACACACACACACAAATGTTGAAAAGAAATAATATACATAAATGGCACATGATATACAAAGGTGCCCAAACAAAACTAGGATCTATATCAGAGTCCACGTGATCCATAGTGGAAGATCTTAATATAAAAAGTGCAATCATGGAAACATCATCAAAAAATCTTACCCTTGTCTTTCACCTGCAAAGAACTATCTGGAAAAAAAAACAAAATTAGTGGGATGGGATAATAATCTTAATGAGTTCCCCAATCTTATGGGTCCACCCGGCTCTAAAGGGATCTCAATCTATATTGGATACTATAATTCATGGGTACCAGGGAACAAGCCCTGTATCATGAGAGGATTCTATTACGATTATCGTATATTACAACAAATGTACACCATATATAGCAATTGAGGCTCATGGTTACATTTACAGGCTAAGCGTGTAATCAACCATTCTTTACGTCCATATGCCCAGATTAATTAGCCTAAAGTGTGATACCAATTCCATAGTATTCTCACATCATTCTATTTTATTCACATAAAATATACCATTTAATCAATTAGAATATTAAATCAAGTTACATCATTCTCGATACTTTTAATAGTATTAATGTATCTCCACGACTCTGAATTATAAGTAAGATACTCACTTCATTTCAATCCTTTCGATAGAAACTTAGTCCCACAATTAATTATGACCCTACTCGATTGGATTTAGTACATGGCATATCACTACTAATTACGACCCTTCCAATTGGAATTTAGCAGGTGTAGCTAGTACTATACTAATTACTGCCCTACAAGGTTGGATTTAATAGATGGTCTACCATTACTAATTATGACTCATTCCGATTGGAATTTAGTGTGTATAACTAATTACGACTCCATTCGATTGAAGTAATATGTCACCAAGCTTGTACTAATTACCGCTCCATTAAAGGAATTTAGTATTTCACTAGGCTTGTTCTAGTTACGACTTAATTCTAGGAACTTAGTACTTTGCCTTCTCATGCATGTGTTAGATTCTAAGTTCCAATCATTAACCATGCAATCAATACACATAAACATCATAATATGATACATGAAACACATATCGTAGTTCATTATCATCATCCAAACAATATGGAAACATAAGCATGATTTCTTTTACTAAAAAGGAAAAACATTGGACTAGTTTTCTAACGCATTCAACCTCACGTTAATCGAAGTTACGATTCTTGTTTTATGGTGGAAACAAGAACACTAAGCATTTTTCAAAGCATAATGACTCTCACTTAGCAAGATCAGGCGAGCTCCAAGTGATACAAGGCATAATTTTCACTTTCCTAGGTTTCCCCTCTTTCACTTAGCGAGCCCTGTCTAGGCGTCTAAGTGAGCTCTAGGAGAGGCTCAAGCGAGAGATTCCATAATGCCAATTCTTTCAAACATTCATTGTCTCGCCTAGCGAGAAATACAAATCTTTTTTTCTACTACTACTGATAAGCTCGCTTCAACGAGCAGATCCTTCGCTTAGCAAGAGTTGCTGCACAAAACTAGTAATAAAACAAAATAGGAAGAGAGAACAAGCAAATAATAAATTCAAATCATAACATATCACACAAAACAACATCAACAACATAAATGATCACAAGTAGACATGGAAAGCAACAAGAACATCATGATTTAAAACAAATTTCATGATCATGGCAAAATACACAAAACCCTAATTTCCATTCATAGATTTCCCCACCATAACCATGTTTAACTAGGAATCCACCTTAAATCAAAAAGATAATCGGGATGATTCTTGGTGAAACAACTTAATTATTCCTCTTTCCAAGCTTTTCTCTTTTTTCTTATCTTCTTTATCTCTTTCTCTTCTATTGTTCTTTCTACCAACTTTCTCTTATTTCCTTTCCCTTTTGTTACTTCCAACAAGGCAATAGGTTAGTAAGAGGAAAATAGGAAATATCTAAAAATGAGATATTTCTTCCATGGAGCAATTGATAATTCATTAATGTTACCAAAAATGTATCTTCTTTTACTTATTAATAAAGTTCAATTGAATTGAGTAAGAATTAAGCTCAATTGAGTTCACTAATTACTCTATTTGTCTCAAGTGACAACAAATAGAGCATATATAAGCTCAATCTGTTCCAACTGACAACAAATAAAGTATTTAAGATGATACATGATATTACAAAAACCTTGGGAGGAAAGTAACAAAGAGAGAAAGAGGGCTAGAAAACAATGAGTAGGATGAGAAGCTCTAACTCAACGAGGCTTCTTGATGATAATCTTAAAGTGTTTCTTTGTAGTTAACATCATTAAAATCATACTATTTTCATTGATAATCATTTTTATGTACGAATATGTGAATAGTAGATCAAAAGTATTTCAATTTAAAGGTAAAATATCATTTTTGATCCTTTAACTTTACCTCGAGGTCCATTTTGGTCCCTTAATTTTAAAATGTTTCAAGTTGATCATTTAATTGTTCAAATAGTATCAAAAAAATCCTTTCCAGCTATTTTGCTTAAACGACGTTTATTTATGTATGCGTGACAGTTGAATTGGCAATTAGTCATCTCCTTCATCACTAAGGTCATATAAATTTAAAGAAAAAGTCCCAAAATTTTGCTTTTAGCAAAGAATTGAACCACGATTACTAGGAATGATTGTGTCCACTAAGCTATCATGTTTATTTATTTGTTTTACGAATCAAATATATATTAAAACTCTATACAACTACACAAGCCACATATAAATAGTCAACTTTTTTCATTTATTAAAACTCAATCACAAATATGTGTATTTTCAAAAGAAAATATAAACTTCTCTAAATCTAAATAATAAAAGAAAGTTTTAAATTTGAACAAAACAAAAGCTCTACAATAACCCATATCATGAAAAAAGACATATTTCAGCACTTAATAACATCATGCCATGTTTCTCAAAACTCAGATGCATTAACAAACTCACAAACAGTAGGCAAAGCAATTATGAATAATATCCACAAAAATGTCAATAACACTTTGAAAAAGTTTATCAAGGTAAGACTTATATTTTATCATTGACTTTATCATTGAAATAACGAAAGTGCATAACAAATATACCTGATCCACTAAGCCCGTGTATTAGATGTAAAAACAAACAACTGGTCCACTAAGCTCATGAACAACCCACAATGCAAAATCAAAACTTTTTCATCAAACACCAATCAAATAACTAGTAAAGGGTCATTTAAGAATGGATTTAAAGAACAACCCACAATGCAAAATCAAATTTTTTTCATCAAACACCAATCAAATCAATGAAACACAAACACATAATGATCACAACAAAAAAAGGTAAGTATATAGAAATGAGGAAAAGGGAATACAATCAGAAGGGTAAGTATTTTCAAATGAAGAAAAACCCAGATTCCCTTCCTTTCTAATTTGAAATCAATACCGACATCATTTTATCTCCAAAATTCATTTCCAATATCTAATTGCAAAACATTACCATACTGTTCCGAACTGGCCCAATGACTAGGCATGGTCCAATCCACTTCTACTCCTAGAATGATCCAATTGCCTAAGTCCATCTAAGTGGGGGAAGGCATTTACCTTTCTTCCCCTCCAGTAGGGGAGGTTGACCGGTTTACCCTTGAGCCAACACTCCTCCTCGACAAGACTTACCCGTCACACAAGATTCCACCATTCAGAAACAACCAAGACACTTGTGTTCGTAATTATGCCTCTGCCTGTAGCAACAACTAGTTACGGGCACCTCTGCCCGTTCCAACAGCTAGTTCTGGAAGTTACCTATTCTTCGTAAAATGGTTATCTCGCCCCGAAAATAGGGATTAATGGCCAAGTGTTGGGGGCACTATGAAAACCCTCTCATTTGAGAGGGTCAGGTATCCAATATTTACCCTGATACACTCATATTTTGTACTTGCCTTCTTTCTCCCAATTTTAACTTTAGCATCGAAGTACCTTGCAGGTACATCCCTTCCTCCTCTCTCACACCCATCATCATAAGCAATTGTCTCTAGCTCACTTCAGGTTCTGATCAGCCGTCAAGATCAGTGGCGCCGTCTGTGGGAAACTTGTTATCCCCATCTTTTCTCCCCTCATAGATTTGAGACTAAAACAGCTCTTCCAAATTTCGATCATGGCCAGCCGTGACAACACTCATGATGCTCACAACTCTGCTTTCATCCTCGTTAGTAAGAGTAATACTGATGGAGCAACCACATCTCTCGGGGGAGACGTCCTCCGAAAAAGGGATGAGCCATCACTTATCCATCCCCCATTCGTGCAGATCACAACGAAGTCCCACTCGTCCCGGAGCACCTGCCAATTACAATCCCGCCCAGTGCCGACCCGATTATGGATGCCCTCCTCGAGGTTCTATATAAGACTAATTAACCTTCTAATCCTCAATCAGAGCGCGAGGATTAAAGCCTTAGAAGAATCTAGTCGTCCGAGATCCCCTCCGCTGAGGAAAGAACGTCAAAGACCACAAAGTCCTCCTCTCCGACGCGAAAGAAACCGTCAGACACCTCCAGAACCAGAGACCCAGACTGTCAGAAAGCGCGGCCACATCTCTCCTCAGAACCAGCATTCCCCACAACCTAAGAGGACCAAAAGAGATCACCGAGCAGAGTCCTAGCATTCGCCTCTACCCAGATTCAAGGGTCGAGCACGAACCCCATCTCTCGTCGAGATCGCCATCCTACCCGCAGATGGGACACCTGTTCCCCGTCTTGGTCCAGCAGCAGCAGCGATGACGAGCAACGCGGCCCATTGTCCCAGGAGATTATGGTTATGCGCCTTCCGAAGGGATTGGAGAAACCCCCTTCTCTGGGCACCTATGAGGGTACTACAAATCTCGACGAGCACATCGAAAATATCGATGCGCTACTCAATTACTGCGGCGTCTGGGGTGCCATAAAATATAGGTTATTCCCTACCACACTCAAGAATGGGGCAATGACCTGGTACAAAAGACTCCTCAACGATTCCATCACTTCGTGGAGGCAGCTGAGGAGAATGTTCTCCAGACACTTCATGGCCTCTCGTCCACACCCAAAGAGTGAAGCTTCTCTTGAGGCCATCATTCAAAGGAGGGACAAATCCCTGCGAGCCTACATCGAAAGGTTCAATAAGAAAGCTATCTAGGTCTTCACGACCGATGACATGAAGAAATTTATGCTCGAGCGTGGGCTCCGTCCCCACATGGAGTTTACTAAAGTTGTAGGCATTCAACCCTAACAACATTGGACGCCTTCCTTCTCAAAGCACAAGCGGACATCCAATACGAAGAAAAGGATGACGCCAGTTCTTCCCGAGATTCAAGGCATCATGAGAATGCCCGATCTTTCAGGTCCGACGAGCCCTCGACATCTCGTCGAGGGGATAAAAGGCGCGAAAATCATCCCCGAGAGCCCCAGAACAACAAAGGGCCCTCCGACCGGTTCCACGAGTATACTTCCTTGAGAGTATCATAGGAAAAGATCATTTCTGAATATGCTAACTGAGAATTCCGGCAGGTAGGAGTCCGGTTCCCGAAGCAGATACCATCCAAACTAAACACTGACAAGTCGAAATATTGTCGGTTCCATAAGAGCTACGACCATATGACCGACGACTGCATCCACTTGAAGGATGCCATAGAGATACTCATCAGGGAAAGACATTTGAAGCAGTTCGCCAAACAAAAGGATGCTCACCGGCAAGATGCCTAGGAGTCCAAGAAGGTTGAGGAAGAGGTTCCTTCCTCCGAAGAAACCAGCCTTCAGGTCGCTATGAGCATCTCGCGGCATGGAGATTTCTACATCCCTGAGGGGTTCAACGCCCTTCCATATTTTTTCACGCACAACCTATGGGAGACTTTCCTCTCTGCCATGGTCATCTCCAGAGTCACAGTAGCGTTCGTCAAAAGAAAATTTGAGCACCTTATCAGCAATAGCTTGAATCGGAACTTCACTCTCGACAGGGTCCGAGGAGAGTCTATTCCCATCTGCTTTTATCATTAGGAGCTCCTTGGTGTAGCCCCTAATACCAGCATCCACCTGATCGTGAGAGCCCAGATGGAAAATTTTGACATCCGACGAATCCTCCTCGACCAAGGCAGCTTAGTCGATATTATGTATTCCTAGCTGTTCTCCACCCTCCAGTTGGACGAATCACATCTAACTCCCTATGCGGGCTCCAATCTGCAAGGTTTCAATGGGTCGGTGATGAAGCCTTGGAGTTATGTAAAGTTGATCGTAACCTTCGGGTCCGCTGAAACGGCCAGGTCAATCAAGGTTGAGTTTCTAGTCATCGATTTCCCGTTGCTATACCAATGCTCTTCGGGCGGCCAACTCTGGCCGAATTGGTGGTTATTCCTTCAACAGTGTACCTAATGATGAAATACTATACTTCAATTAGTCTCGTGGCAACTCTGCACATAGACATTGAAGCCGCGAGGAGATCTTTCATGGCAGCCTCCAAGGGGCTGAACACCATCACTGTCAGGCCAAAGACTCCCAGCAAGTCTTCTCTGCTTAGCAGCACCGAAGAAACAAAGTCATTGCGCCATGTCGACTCCATCGACCTTAACAACCATTTCTCTGAAGACGACCAGAAGATCTAGAAGGTGAAGGGGAAAGAGATCCAATCATCTACGAGCAGCCCCTTCACGTCCACCAGTAGCAGCGAAACTTTCCATCGGGTGCGCTCAGTTTCGGATAGAGAGTTCGAACTTGTCTTGTTCGGCGATGACCCCCAGCAGGGAGTGAAGATTGGGACCAGAATCCCCGAGCTTGTGAGGAAACAACTGAGAGTCTGCCTTCGGGAGAACGCAGATCTATCCGCATGGAGCGCCGTGGAGATGCCCGAGATAGACCCTGATGTATCCTATCACCACCTCATTATCGATACGGCCGTTAGGGTTGTATCTCAACATAGACGACGGCAATCTCCGGAGAAGACAGGGGCTTCCGAACAGGCTATAAAAGACCTCATAAAGACAAACTTTATCTCGGAAGCCAAGTACACCACTTGGCTGTCCAATGTTGTTCTCGTGAAAAAGAATAATGAAAAATGGCGAATGTGCATTGACTATACCAATCTTAATAGGGTCTGCCCTAAAGACACATATCCCCTCCCCAACATAGACAAACTAGTTGATAATTCGGTCGATTTTAAATTTTTATCTTTCATGGATGCATATTCGGGCTATAACCAAATACCCATGGCAAAAAGCGACAAAAGGTACATGGCCTTCATGACCGAATCAGGAAATTATTACTACAATATAATGCCCTTCGGCTTGAAAAATGTTGGCGTTACCTACTAAAGGATGATGAACAAAGTCTTCCGAGGAGAAATCGGGGACATGCTCGAAGTCTATATGGACAACATAATCATGAATTCCCACGAGGAATCTGATCACACAGCCCACTTGAGGAAGATCTTCGAGTAGGCCAGGAAGTACAAGATGCTCTTTAATCTAGAGAAGTGCATGTTCAGGATACGAGCAGGCAAGTTCCTCATTTTCTATCTAACCACGAGGAATTGAAGCTAACCCCGACAAGTGCAAAGCTTTCTCCGAGCTCCACACACCGAACTCAAAAATGTCCATCCAGTCCCTAAACGGGATGCTCGCATCGCTATCCCGTTTCATGGCCAAGTCTGCCCAACACGCCCTCCCCTTTTTCAAACTCCTCCGCAAGGAGGCCGCGTTTGAATGGAAGGAGGAATGCGACAAAGCCCTCCTCCACCTGAAACAAGCTTTGTCGGAGCCACCAGTCCTCTCCCGGACAGATAATGGGGAAACCCTTCATCTCTACCTCACTGTTAAAATCGAGGTTGTTAGCGCCACCCTCATTCGCGAAACACCAGACAGGTAGAAGCCCATCTACTTCACGAGCAAGGCATTTCAAGGGCCAAAGTTGAGGTACCAACAGATAGAGAAGGTGGCCCTAGCTCTTATCAACGCTGCAAGAAGGCTAAGACACAACTTTCTGGCCCACAAAATCGTGGTACGCATGGACCAGCCCGTAAAGCAACTGTTAGGCCATCTAGATATGGACGACAGGATGCTTAAATGGTCGCTAGAGTTGTCCGAATTCGACATCCAGTATGAGAGCAAAAAGGCCCTTAAGGCGCAAGCACTGGCTGATTTCATCACAGAAATGACCTTGCCCCACAACCTTACCAGGGGTGCCCGTTAATGGATTATTTTCGTTGACGGATCATCTAGCTTAGCAGGGAACATGGCAGATGTCATCCTAAAAAACAAGGAAGGAATCTTCATCGAAGTTTCGCTCATGTTGTCCTTCCCTACTTCTAACAACCAGGCCGAGTATGAAGCCTTGCTCGCAGGGTTGTGCCTCGCCAAAGACCTAAGAGCGGAAGAAGTCATCATCTGCGTCGATTTTCAGCTCGTGGCCCTCCAAGTCCGAGGATACTACCAGGTCAAAAATGACAACCTATCTGAGTACTTGGCCCTGGTTAAATAGAAGATAGTGAAGTTTACCCCCGTAGGAGTGAAACACGTTCCATGCGAACACAACGTCCGGGCAGACATCTTGTACAAACTAGCAAGCACGAAAAAGAAAGGGGGGAACAAATTTGTCATCCAGGAAATACTCCCATGACCTAGCATTTAGAGGGCGTCCACGACCCTCGACGTGTACGTCGTCGACGACAGTCATTGTTGGGTGACCCTTGTATACAATTACCTCATGAAGGACGAACTGTCATATGATCCCAATGAGGCTAGCATAGTGAGGCGCAGGGCCTATTCCTACGTCCTGGTCGAAAGCAAGCTTTACATGCGAGGATTTTCCATCCCTCTCCTTTAATACGTCGAGGAAGAAATGGTCACCCACGTCCTGCGCGAGATCCAAGAGGGAATCAATTCCCAACACCTCGAGGGGAGATCCCTCGCCAGAAAAGCTCTACGGGCAGGACATTATTGGCCGACCATGCAGCACAACATAAAGGAACACGTGAAGAAATGCGACAAGTGCCAACGGCACGGGGACATGCACTTGGCACCGCACAATGAACTCAAAACGATGTCCTTCACGTGGCCCTTCGCCTGGTGGGGCCTAGACATCCTAGGACCATTTGTCATAGGGTCGAATCAGAATAAATACTTGATAGTAGGTGTCACGGTGAGAATCGAATATCAAGATATTGTTGTAAGTACAGAGTATGCCTAAGAGGGGGATGAATTAGGCTTTAGGGACTTTTTCCGGTTTTTCGGTATTCTTAAAATTTTACTGGTTAGGTTCTTGGTGATTAATGCAGTAGAAGTAAAAGGAAAGTGGACACCAAGATTTATAGTGGTTCCCCTCACAATCCGAGAGTACTCCACTCCCCTTTCAACACGAAAGAGAGTTTTCACTATTGTTTAATAAAGTACAACCTATCACACCATCAACCGGTGAGGCCTACTATCAAACAGTAAAAATCAACAAGTGTACAAGAACAATCCTCTTGTAAACACTCGCCCTTGTGTCCAACAATCCTGGATCACAAGTCAAAATACAAGTAATCTGAATACTTTGATTTGAGAGTAATAATGGTAATATCAATGCTGAGATTGATCTTCTCCTTCTGATCAAAATTCACTCTTTTAATTTCAACACAAGTGTTCAATGCTATGCATATGAAAGATATGATCAATATGAACATTTTTGAAAAGATTTTAAAAGTATTTGAAAGTGGTGAATTTGATTCAAAGAATGTTTTGAAATTGATTATTGGAGGTTGTTTTTCAATTTGAAAAACTCAGAATTTATATGTGTAAACACACCTTTTCCAACAGGTATATTTGAGTATAATTCAAAATATGAACTAGTATAATATTCAAACCATTTTTGAACTTGAAACAAAGCCATTTTTCAAAATACGTTTAGTGTTAATCGGTTAACCTATATGGTTAATCGGTTAACACTGGAATGTTATACCAGATTATTCAAAATTTGAAATGGTTAACCGGTTAACCTATATGGTTAATTGGTTAACACTGCTATTTTTCAGAAAAATACTTATAAAAATAGTGTTATACCAATTCTAATAGTTTAAAAATATGCTTATGCAATGTGATCAAATGATAAAGATGTTGAACACTTGTATATCAATTAAATTAATGGATTTTGATATACCATAGCTTGTGTCCAAAACTTGAAAGTTGACCAGTCAAATGTTC
Source organism: Lathyrus sativus (assembly GCA_963859935.3). Classification (NCBI taxonomy): domain Eukaryota; kingdom Viridiplantae; phylum Streptophyta; class Magnoliopsida; order Fabales; family Fabaceae; genus Lathyrus; species Lathyrus sativus. Next base: position 274,945,897 of record OZ012735.1, read on the forward strand.
ATGAAGCTTTGAATGTTGATCACTTCCATTCCACTTGATCTTGGCCTTTTGAAAGCGTTTGCCTTTTGGCACAGATGAAATATTCTTGATCTTGATGTTGACGTCATCAAAACTTTGAGATGAAGCTTGCTTCTACAATCTCCCCCTTTTTGATGATGACAACCAAAATGGTCTTGTGCAATTTTTGACAATGATTGGCAATGCTCTTGTTTTCTCCCCCTATGTCCATGAACTCCCCCTATCGAATACATAGGCAAAAATTCTGCACACATAGACATAAGAAAGCCAAAACTCTTCTCCCCCTTTGTCATAAGCAAACAGGAAGGAGCTTTCAAAAAAGAAAACTAGACAGACCAATAATGCAAGCAATCACAAGAATATGGAAGCAAAGCATAATGAAATTAAACGGCAGTAATACTGCAAATATTGTACGAGTTACAATGCCAAAATAAAAACAGAGTTCAAACATAAATGAAAGCATAAAACATCAAAAACTAGAAAATAATGCAATAAAAGACATCAACAGCAACATATTCTCTAAAGATCCTCATCAGGCATATCCACATCATCTTCTTCCTCTTCTTCACTACCATCCTCTTCTTCAATCTCTTCGTCCACAACTCGGGTGTTGGAATGTAGAGGGTTAAGAATAAGGTTTCTGAGGGAGGCAATGGCTCAGGAGGTCTCTCTATGCATATTCATTGACTCTCTATGCTGGTTCATCATGGTTGTATAGAGAAACTCACTTGTAAGACCCCCTTCAGGAATTGGATACGCGTGATGGATAGGACCGTCATCGGTATACCTGTAGGTACCGTCAGCCGCTTTGATGATACCAGTATTTTTGACAATGTTAATCTCATTGATCTCATTAGTTGTAGGTTTCATCTTGGAGGACGGTTCCCTATTGAGGTCTAGTTCGGTTAATTCCAGAATTCTCGAAATCAACCGAGCATACGGTAACCGTGTGATGCACTGAAGTTGCTACTGCAGATGATACATGATGGTCAGAATCCAATTGACCCTTATGCGGTTCTTGATTGCATATAAAAGTTGCATCTCTAAGTCATTAATCTAAGAGTGGTTGGAATCCTTTGGAATGAGGACATAGCAGATAATGTAATGAAGCATTCGATCAGAAACCGTCAGATTCTTGGCATAGCACAGCATACGAGCGGTGCGAGAGTTTGCAATAACTGTTTCTTTTGGGAACCTGCAAATCTGATAGTAATACTCCATTTTATCATAATTTGCCCAAGGTCCATCTACATGGTTTACACCTTTCCTCAGGAAGCAGCCTTTTGATGGAATCTTAAGGTGTCTAGCAAGGGTGGATAAGTTCTCAACAAACTCATGGTCTCTAATGGTGGAACGGATCATGTGGTTCTCATCAATGTCCAGATATACAACCATCTTACTCATAAAAGCTTTAACAAGATCAGGATAAATAATACCAGAGTCGGTGACAAACTTGTCGATGCGCCGATATTCCAATAGTGTAGGAAAGTCAAAAGAAATTGCAGGAAAAACTCGAAGATTTACGTACTTTACCGGCAGGAGTTGACGAACACAAACTTTGAAATCCATGCGCCTCTTTTTGGTGGTTTCCATTGGAATGCTGTCGTCATCAGATTCTGATGCATACTCAGGAAGCTTTCCCTTTCCTTTGCGTGAGGATGCCATGGATGAAAGTTTGAGAGAACTGAAGTTGTGGGTTCTGAGGAAGTTAGGGTTTGAGAAGTTGTGGGGATGGTTATGAGGAGTTATCCAACTTTAGAGAGTGGGAGAGAGATAATGGGTTTTTAAAACTTAGGGTTTGAAGAGGGAAGTTCCACAAGACTCTTTAAGAGGGGATAGGATTTTGGATATGGATTTTGGACTCTCAAGAGAATATGGACCACATAAAAAATGCATTTATCATATATAATATTTTTAAAAATTTAATTAATTTTCGTTTCTGATTTTTAGAAAATTTAACAGTGTTAATCGGTTAACACATTAAAAAATTGAGTCAGAATGGAAAATTTAACAGTGTTAATCGGTTAACCCATATGGTTAATCGATTAACACACTCGAATTTTTGAAAAATACTTAAAATCAGAATGCATACACATGAAAACACAACACAAATAATGCATACACATATTAGAGAAAAAGTTCAGATGTCACCTTCATCAAGAATCCCAAGTTCTCGCCGAATTTTGTAGAATGGTTCTTTCGCCAAAGGTTTGGTGAAGATGTCGGCGAGTTGATTGTGCGTGTCGACGAAAGTAACATCTACATCTCTATTCAATATGTGATCTCGAAGGAAGTGATGCCGGATATCTATATGTTTTGTTCTTGAATGCATGATCGGGTTCTTTGTAATATTGATGGCACTTGTATTATCACATCGAAGAGGAATGCAGCCGAGATCTATACCGTAATCGAGGAGTTTTTGCTTGAGCCACATAATTTGTGCACAGCAACTTCCTGCTGCAATATATTCCGCTTCGGCTGTACTAAGTGCCACACACGCTTGCTTCTTGCAGGCCCATGACACTAATGCATTCCCGAGAATGTGACATGTACCGCTTGTGCTTTTTCTATCGGTCTTACATCCTGCATAGTCAGCTTCAGAGTAACTAACTAAAGAACAAATACTACCTTTAGGATACCATAATCCAACGTTCATTGTCCCTTTGAGATACTTTATGATTCTCTTTACGGCTGTGAGATGCGATTCCTTCGGACTTGCTTGAAAGCATGCACACAAACAAACGCTAAACATAATGTTAGGATGGCTTGCCGTCAAATATAGTAATGAACCGATCATACCTCGATATTTTGTTATATCAACTGGAGTACCGGATTCATCTTGATCAACGTACGTTCCGGATCCCATAGGAGTGGACATCACCTTGCAATTGTCCATATCGAATTTCTTCAACAATTCCTTGCAATACTTGGATTGGTTGAGGAAGATGTCATCCTTTGTTTGCTTGATTTGTAGTCCAAGAAAATAATTCAATTTTCCCATCATGGACATCTCGAATTCTCCTTGCATCATAAGTGAAAATTCTTCGCAAAGCTCTTTGTTTGTTGATCCGAAGATGATGTCATCGACATAGACTTGAACCAATAAAGTGTTTCCTTTTATCTTCTTTATGAACAAAGTCTTGTCAACCTTTCCTTTTGTAAATCCCTTCTCACATAAGAAATTGCTAAGGCGGTCATACCATGCTCTTGGTGCTTGTTTTAGTCCGTAGAGTGCCTTTTCAGTTTGTAAACATGTGAGGGATTCTTGAAGTCTTCAAAACCCGGAGGTTGTTTGACGTAGACTTCCTCATTGATGTAGCCATTCAGGAAAGCGCTTTTGACATCCATCTGGAACAACTGAAAATTCATAGAACAAGCGTAAGCAAGTAGTAATCTAATTGCTTCTAACCTTGCTACCGGAGCGAACGTTTCATCAAAATCAATTCCTTCCTTCTGGTTGTAGCCTTGCGCGACCAATCTTACTTTGTTACGAACTATGATCCCATTCTCGTTAAGTTTGTTCTTGAACACCCATCTTGTTCCTATGATGTGCTTATGGTCTGGTCTTGGTATAAGACTCCAAACTTGATTCCTTTCGAATTGATTGAGTTCTTCTTGCATTGCTACAATCCATTGATCGTCGCCTAAAGCTTCATCAATCCTGGTTGGTTCAATTTGAGACACAAAAGCCATGTTGAGACAAGCATCCTTTAGATTAAGTCGAGTTGCAACGCCTTAGCTAATATCACCAGTAACTTTATCTATCGGGTGATCTCTATGCATTCTCCATTCCTTCGGAAGATCTTGATGTTCTTCAATGATTTGAGTGACATCTTCTTGTGGTATTTCTTGATTCTTTGAAATCTCTTCTTGTTGTTGTGAAGAACCTACTATATCATCATCATCCATAATAATATTATCCTCTTTCGAGGGGTTAGTCTCATCAAACAAAACATGAATGGATTCTTCAATAATAAGTGTTCTCTTATTAAAAATTCTAAATGCTTTACTATAAAGAGAGTAACCAAGAAATATACCTTCGTCGGATTTCTCATCAAACTTACCGAGATTATCTTTGTTGTTGTTGAGAACAAAGCATTTGCATCCGAATATGTGGAAGAATGCTATATTTGGTTTTCTACCCTTGAACAACTCATACGGAGTCTTTTTGAGGAGTGGTCGAATATTGGCACGGTTGCTTACGAAGCATGTTGTACTAACTGTATTTGCCCAAAAATATTTAGGAAGATTTGCGTCGCTAAGAATTGTCCTTGCAAGCTCCACCAGTGATCTATTCTTCCGTTCTACAACACCGTTTTGTTGAGGCGTCCTTGGTGCTGAAAAATTATGAGAGATTCCATGCTCTTCGCAAAAATCTTCAAAGTCTGAATTTTGGAATTCTCCACCGTGATCGCTTCTTATAGAGGCTATAGTGAGTGATTTCTCATTCTGAATTTGCTTTGCATATTTCTTGAATGCTTTAAAAGCATCACTTTTCTGCACTAAAAACAATGTCCAAGTGTATTGAGAGAAATCATCAACAATAACTAAGGCGTAGAAAATACCTCCGAAGCTTTTTGTTCTTGATGGACCAAAAAGATCCATATGCAACAATTGAAGTGGCCTTGATGTAGAAACCACTTGCTTGGATTTGAAAGTTGTCTTGGTCTGCTTTCCCTTTTGACATGCATCGCATAACTTATCCTTGATGAATTTTATCTTCGGAAGACCAACAACTAGATCATGCTTTATCAACTTGTTTAAATGCTCCATGTGAATGTGAGCAAATCTTTTATGCCAAAGCCATGCCTCGTTGTTGTTTGCCATAAGACACTTTACCTTCAAGGAAGAGTCATCAAAAGAAATCATAAAAATGTTATTATATCTTTTACCTTTTAGCAAAATGTCATGAGTGACTTCATGTTCTATCAAGCATTCCTCCTTTGTGAAGTTGATTCGGAACCCTTTGTCACATAATTGACTTATGCTAAGTAGGTTGTGTTTAAGGCCTTCCACATAAAGAACATCTTCGATGATTGTACATGGAGGTGCACCAATGGTTCCAACTCCAAGAATTTTTCCTTTATTATCATCATCGTAAGTGACATATCCTTTGGCCTTTAATGATAGACTTGAAAATTTGTTTATGTCTCCCGTCATATGCTTCGAGCAACCGCTATCAAGATGCCATTGATTAATGGTTGTCTTCAAGCATACCTACAACACAAAATCAGGTAGTGTTAGGTACCCAAATTGCTTTGGGTCCTTGATAGTTAGTACCTTTTTTAACCCACACATAATGCCCCTTAGCAACACCAATTTTGCGCACATAGCAAGCATTAGGTGTATGGCCTTTAATTCCACAATAAGAACATGTAGGTTGAAAATGACTTCTATATCTAAGAACATAATTCTTTTTCTTTGCAATGCTTTTCTTGTTATGATTTTGATGCTGAATTTTAGAAGTGTTGGCCTTTTCTTTAACAATTTGTTCAGTTGCTTTTACGAAAACGGTCTTATTGGTGCTTGGTTTTGAAAATTTAGAATATCCTAATCCACTTTTATCATTAGGATATCTTTGATGTTTTAGAATTTCTTCCAAGCCAATTTGACCTTTTTCGTATCTTTCTAAAACTCTTTTGAGTTGAACAATTTGGAAAGATAAAGACTCACAATTTTTACATACAAGACTTTGTTTTTCATCCATCAGTTTCTATTTTTCATCTTCAATATTTTTCATAAAAACAGAGTTTTGTTCTTCTAAAGATGAGATTCTTTTCTTTTGTGATGAGATGCTTTTATACAAAGTCTTGCACTCTTTTAGAAGTTCATCTATAACTTTTTGTGCATCATTATCATAAACAGAAAAATTACTACTAACCTCATTTTCTTCATCGGAGTGGTGAGAGGCCATTAACGCCATAATTGCACATTCATCGTTTTCCGATTCCGATGATGAACTTACTTCGTTGTCGTCCCATGCGACATAAGCCTTCTTCGTTTTGAAATCCTTCTTGCCTTTGAATTTTCCTTTATTTGCGAGTTTCGGGCAATCTGGCTTTATGTGACCTTGTTTCCCACATTCGTAACATGTAATTTCTTGGTTTGATGTGGGTGCCTCCTTTTTCCTGAAATGTATATTCTTTTTAGAAAAAGAGGAAATTTTATTATTATTAAAAAACTTACCAAGCTTCTTTACTAGAAGCATGAAATTTCCGTCTTCGGAAGATTCGTCATTTTTGTCCTCCCTTGTGTCAATCTTCAAGGCAATTCCTTTGGACTTCTTGTCTTGACTTTCATGCTTCTCAAGCCTTCCAAGTTCTAGTTCATGCTCTTGAAGTTTGCCAAATAAGGAAGCGGATGTCATTGTTGAAAGACTATTCTTTTCCGAAATAGCGGTCACCTTTGGTTGTCATTCTCTTGTTAAGGATCTTAGGACTTTCAAGTTGAGATCATCATTGGTGAAGGTCTTCCCGAGGGCAATCAGATGATTAGTTAGATGAACAAATCTCTTTTGTAAGGCAACAATGGATTCACCAGGCTGCATACGGAACATTTCATATTCTTGACTTAAAGTATTAAGTCTTGATCTTTTTACTTCGGCTGTCCCTTCATACGTTTCTACCAAGGTGTCCCAAATTTCTTTTGCTGATTTACACTGTGATATGCGGAAGAATTCGTCCATTCTGAGAGCGCTTTGAAGTATGTTGATTGCTTTCTTCTCATTCAAAATTCTCTTCTTGTCATCTTCATCATATGAGGATTTTATCTTTGGAGTGCCTACGTTATTTATAACGCTCATAGGAACATGCGGACCAGTTTCTACGGTTTCCCATATACCATCTACTTGAGCCTCAAGATGTGCCTTCATACGGATTTTCCAAAAGTCGAAGTATTCTCCATAAAAGAGTGGTGGCTTGTTACTGCTTCCACCATCTTTGAAAACCGGGTTAGTACTAGCGGAAGCCATTAGGATCGATAGGAACAGGTTACCTTAACCTGCTCTGATGCCAATTGTAAGTACAGAGTATGCCTAAGAGGGGGGGGGGGGGGTGAATTAGGCTTTAGGGATTTTTTCCGGTTTTTCGGTATTCTTGAAATTTTACTGGTTAGGTTCTTGGTGATTAATGCAGTAGAAGTAAAAGGAAAGTGGACACCAAGATTTACAGTGGTTCCCCTCACAATCCGAGAGTACTCCACTCCCCTTTCAACACGAAAGAGAGTTTTCACTATTGTTTAATAAAGTACAACCTATCACACCATCAACCGGTGAGGCCTACTATCAAACAATAAAAATCAACAAGTGTACAAGAACAATCCTCTTGTAAACACTCACCCTTGTGTCCAACAATACTGGATCACAAGTCAAAATACAAGTAATCTGAATACTTTGACTTGAGAGTAATAATGGTAATATCAATGTTGAGATTGATCTTCTCCTTCTGATCAAAATTCACTCTTTTAATTTCAACACAAGTGTTCAATGCTATGCATATGAAAGATATGATCAATATGAACACTTTTGAAAAGATTTTAAAAGTATTTGAAAGTGGTGAATTTGATTCAAAGAATGTTTTGAAATTGATTATTGGAGGTTGTTTTTCAATTTGAAAAACTCAGAATTTATATGTGTAAACACACCTTTTCCAACAGGTATATTTGAGTATAATTCAAAATATGAACTGGTATAATATTCAAACCATTTTTGAACTTGAAACAAAGCCATTTTTCAAAATACGTTCAGTGTTAATCGGTTAACCTATATGGTTAATCGGTTAACACTGGAACGTTATACCAGATTATTCAAAATTTGAAATGGTTAACCGGTTAACCTATATAGTTAATCGGTTAACACTGCTATTTTTCAGAAAAATACTTATAAAAATAGTGTTATACCAATTCTAATAGTTTAAAAATATGCTTATGCAATGTGATCAAATGATAAAGATGTTGAACACTTGTATATCAATTAAATTAATGGATTTTGATATACCATAGCTTGTGTCCAAAACTTGAAAGTTGACCAGTCAAATGTTCATGAAGCTTTGAATATTGATCACTTCCATTCCACTTGATCTTGGCCTTTTGAAAGCGTTTGCCTTTTGGCACAGATGAAATATTCTTGATCTTGATGTTGACGTCATCAAAACTTTGAGATGAAGCTTGCTTCTACAATTGTGTTAACTTGAATCACAAATCATGAAGTTCACCACAAGCTTTGATTTATCCATAGAAAAGGGTAAAGATCGAAGAAAACCCTAAGTGCACTACGTAACAATGAAGCTAATAGATCTAAGGTTCGGGGGTTGGTTATACCTAGGAAAGGTATTAACATCCTAAGTATTTGTAGTACTCTACATGAACCTCTTGTTAGTATTTATGTTATGCTAAAGTTGCTTGCTAAGGGAAATGTGCTAAGGTAAAGACCTAAAGTATATATAAAGTATGCTCGCCAAGACATCGGATCTCGTGCCTACGTATCCTGACGGGAATGGAATCAGAGCAACCGTAGTTCCCCTTAATAGGAGTGAGGAACTCTTGATTGTGCTCAAGGTTCCAAAGGGAAAAACAAATGTCTACGGTAAGACACCTACATAGAGTGCGGCGACTCTAAACTAAGGTTAAGTTAGCAAGAAAGGGAATGTCCACGATGGGACGACTAAATAGAGCACGACGACTCCAAGTCTTATGACAAAAGTAAACAATGGGAAATGTCCACGGCAGGACGACTACCTGGAGCGCGGCGACTCCAATCCTAAGTTGCAAATGTTAACAGGAAGTTAGTTATTAGTGAGCCCGCCAAGATATCGCATCTTGTGCCTACGTATTCTCATCGATAAATGAGAAATTAGAGCGTTCATAGTTTGTGGAACAACGAGTTGTCAGGTTCTAAGAACCAAAAACAACAAAGACAAGTAAAGAACAAATGAGGGACATACACAATGACAATAAGTCAACATATAATCCTTCCCCTTGTATTATGTCACAGAGATCAAAAAGCAACAGATAACATGGAAAAACATCACGAAATTAGCAAGCAGACAAGTCACTGAAACAGTACACGGAAAAACATCGTGGTAAACAAATAAGAGAGAGTAAACTCAAGACATGGAAGCAGATCAAGTCATGAAAATGGAACCGGTCAACAAGAATAATTATTAATTAATTTAAATATTAATATTTAATAAGATTAATTAATAATTTAATTAACCAATATTAAATAAAAATATTTAAATTAATTAACAATTGAAACATATGTTTTTGTCATCATTTTTTAAAAGTATTATTTAAATTAAAAAAACTAAATAACCAAAACAATTTTTTTTACATTTTCAAATATTATAAAGGACTAATTACACTAACTAAAAAGTGAAGATATTAAAAACACGAGGTTAACATATTTTTGGTATTTTAAATAATATAAATTGAAATTAAAATTAATTAAAGACAAATAATCAAAATAACATAAAATAAAAAAAATTAATCTTGAAATATCAAACTTAAAAAAAGAAAAAATCTCATCATGTGATCTCAAAACAAAAACAACATACATACAAATAATTTTTATCACTACACAATCAAACACTATTTTCAAAAAAGCATGAAAACAACACCACGTGCTACTTTTGAAGGAAAAAACATTTATGCATTTATTGTAGTAAACACATGACAATTATTGTGGTAATTTATATGTGGTAGTTGGAGAATAATTAAACCATCGACATTTTAAATACATACTAAAATTTAGAACTAAACTCAAGAGATAGAAAACTAGAGCTAATAACAAATATTTGGTTCTAAATAAAAATCAATAACCCAATATAGACTTTAAAAGTCTTTTATCTTTAAAAAAATATAATAACTAAATGAGAGAAAAAATAAAATATAAAACTAAAATAGAACTTTCCAGCATTTGAGTCATGTATTTGTTTAGTAACACAATTATTTTCCTTTTAAAAAAATGAAATATTAGAAAATAATAAAAATAAGAGAGAGAACCTCACGTAATGGCGGCGGTGTGAGTAGGAGAAAGATACACAAAAATGGACGGTCAGAGTTGCTCATGGCGGAAGCGAAGAATGTTGGGTGTTGTTAGAGATGATTATGATGGTGTGTGAAATTTCAATTTCTCTGGCGGCCGAAAATGATTTTCACAATGGTGGTTTTATAGTGTGAGTTTAAGAGAAGGTTTTGTGAAGGAAAGAGAAGATGATTAGTAAAAAAAAATATGTGTTGTGATGTGACAGAAAAAAGAGGTATATAAAAAAAGGAATCTTTTTATGCTACACTATTTTTATAAATAAAAGAAAGAGAGAGATAGGCGATGAGTTTTAGAGAGTGATGGTTAATGGAGAGAGTGAAGTCATTTGATAGTTGTATGGAGTTTCAATGTGTTCTTGATGAAAAATGAGGTGAAATTTTTGATGAAGAATAATATGTGGAGTTATATAAAAGGGTTAATGGGAAGAATATCAACAACTTTTTTTATCATTTTTTATATAAAGAAAAAGTAGAAAAGTGTATATATCATGTATCTCAATGTGCAAGGATATAATATAAAGAGTATTATCTTTTATTTTTTTACTATATAATTTTTGAAATATGCATATTGTTGCGGTTAGAATATGATATCAAATTATTAATTAATTTGAATCGCATCTTTAGTTCACAACCGCTCTTTGATTTATCCGAAGGAAAATGTCAAAAGAGGAAAACCTAATTTTGCATCGTAAAGACAATGCGGGGAGAGATCTAGGTAAGGGGTTGGTTAAGCTTAGGGAAGGTACTAGCACCCTAAACTTCTGTAGTACTCTACAGGAACCTTTTGTTTATTGTATACTTTTTTATTTTATTATCTGTTTGAAATATATTGCTAAGGGATAGAGTGGCCTAAAGACCTAAGGGTTAGTCCTAAGTTTACTCGGCAAGACGTCGCATCTTGTGCCTACATATCCTGACGGGAATGGAATCAGAGTAATTGTAGTTCCCCTCGAAAGGGAGGTTAGAAACGTCTTGACTGTGGTCAATGTTTCATTGGGGAGTAAGCGTTCATAGGGAAGCGCCTACGTGGAGTCTTGAAACTCCTATTTCTACGTTGAAATTGTTAATTGAAATTAGGGTTAAATTAAATATTCTACGACGGGAAACCATAAAACAGAGTACAGCGACTCTTTGACCTAATGCTAGGGAAAAGGGTATTTTCATCCACGGCGGGACACCTAGGCGATTAGGGTTTTGAAATGGTCAAACGTTAGGGTTATTGACTCGGCGGTCAAACGGCTAGACCTAATCCTTCGGAAGGAATCCTAACGGTAAAAACATGCAAACAGACAAAATATCGTACGACCGAATTAAAATGCGGAAAAATAAAGAAAGCGGTAAAAGAAGCATCGCGACGATCACTCGCGTAAATTACAAATCCCAAAAACAAATGCAAAAATAAAAATAATTGCGATCATGGTCTCGCATAAATTACATCCATGAAACAAAAAAATAGTACGAACAAATGAAATATTGAGGAGCTGCAACGAACAAACTAATGAGGGTTAGACGAAAATGAAGCGGCTAAATCAAAAACTTTATTTTTTGAATTTTATTTAAAGGGAAGAACTAATTTTTGCATTTAAAAGGAGAACTTAATTTGATTTTAATGTTTTTATTTAAAAATTAGTTTTAATTTGATTAAAAAAATGATTTAATTTTAAGGTTTTTGATGAAAAAAAGTTAGTTTTAATTTTTGTAAAATGTTTTAATTTTAATGTTTAAACAATGTTTTAAATTTTAAAGCAAAAAAAAATGTTTTATTTTTTAAAGTTAAAAAATATTTTTTTAAAATTTATTTTTAAGAATTATTTTTAATTTTAAGTTTTAAATATGAGTCTTAATTTTAAAAACAAGGTTTAATTTTAATTTTATGATTTTAGCGTAAAAATGGTTTAATTTTTTTTTTATATTTTAATTAACTTAAGTAAACTAAGTTAATGAGATTAACAATTAGAAATATTTTTATTTTAACAGTTTTCATTAACCTGCATTATGAAAATTATATACCACAGCAATAATAAAATACTAATAACAATATAATAATAACAAAATAAATAAAAAGAATAGGAGGAAGAAAATTGGAAATAAAAGGGGGATTCGTAGCGGTGGCGGCTCCCTCATTGATGAAGTTTTGAAGCTTTTTCTTTTTCTTTTGCATGGCTATTCTTGCATCTTCTTCTTCCTCGCTTCACCATAATCTTCTCTTTTTCCTATAAAAAAAAGAATAACAGAAACCAAATGTGATATTGATGAAATCTTACGAGTTACGGTTTGTTGGTGATTCCGCCGGTGATGAAGCTTTGAAGGTTTTTTCAAAAATCTTCCCTCTTTTGATAAATCGTGAGAACGACCGCCGTTTTTTCTTTTGTCTCCATCCCCTTTTATCAAATGCAACTCATGTTTATATAGGTAACAAATTAGGGTTAACTCTAACCTAATGCCTATTTTAAAGCCCAACTTAAATAATTAGTCAAAACTAAAAAAACAAACTAAAACAAACTTAAAAGAATAAAATCTTTTCTAATATTTTTAATTTTATGATTTTTTGATGTTTTTATGAATAATATGGAAAAAAGTGAAAAAATAATTTTTTTTAAAAAATAATTTAAATAAAATACGAAAATAATAATTAAATAATAAAAAAAACTATTTTGTTATTTTTTTTTTATAAAAATAGAAAAGTTAGAAAAAGAATAAAAGAAAAACAAAAAGTGAAGAAGGTGGGATTCGAACTCTCAACCTCTCACACTCACAACTCCTTACACACAGTCTCTTGCCAATTGTGTCATTTTATTCATTCAAAATAAAGTGGCACTAGAAACTATGTAAAGGTAGAACAAATTTGGGGTGCAACAGATGCCCCTATTTAAATAGCTTCACCGGATGATTTGAGCAGCGGAGACTCGAGAAATCGCGGTGAAAGGGATTTAAATACAGATAACCGGAAATTTGGCCCCTAGATGCAGTGATATGCAATGATATGGACAAAATAACACGAACTATAATGCTGACAATGCCATGAATCTAATATGATGCGTATGATGGAATGATGAATGCAAGGATGCAGACGACACGACGTCATAGGGGACAGCGCAGCGAAGAATTGCACTGGGGAAGAAGACACGTGGTGGTGACAAGGTAACATAGGATCCACACAGAGGCAGGACCAGGTAAACGACAAACGCTAGAGTTTTCGGGACATTCCTTGAAGAGATCGAGCGGGATCTTCAGGACTCACCGGAAAACATATAGGGAGAGACAAACATCAGAACATTTCGGAAGAACATCGAAAAGGAGACACGTCGTATCTAGAAGAACGTCAGATAGACACGACACGAAATATTAGATGGGTGCCAAGTAAATTGGACTTTGTCCACAAGGTAAGACGTGGATAAAACACGACCTCGGGGAAAAAAATGCAAATGGGGATAAAACATCCATGCTGCCAAGTAACTAAATTCGTCCACAAGGTAAGACGCGGATAAAACACGACCTCGAGGAGAAAAATACAAATGGGGATAAAGCACCTATGATGCCAAGTAAATAAATTCGTCCACGAGGTAATACGCGGGTAAAACACGACCTCGGGGAGAAAAATGCAAATGGGGATAAAGCACCCATGATGCCAAGTAAATAAATTTGCCCACAAGGTAAGACGCGGATAAAACACGACCTCAGGGAGAAAATGCAAATGGGGATAAAGCACCCATGATGCTAGGTAAATTGGACTTCATCCACGAGGTAATACGCGGGTAAAACACGACCTCGGGAGAAAAAGCAAATGGAGATAAAACACCCATGATATGCACATGTATAAGAATTATGCTATGATATATGATCACATGCAAATGCAGATGTCGATGACAAGGCTCGACTCTGTTGGTGAGATGACAAAACTGGAAGACTGATTCCTCAACCCATACATCATTGTCATTCTATTAAACTGTATCAAGTTGATAGTCCTTGTAGGAAGGATGAAGAGCTGCTTGGGGATTTTTCAAGTACACTGCCCTAGATTAGACAAACTGATAATTGCTTCAGCTTATCTGATTCGTGAATAGGACTGTTTTACTGTATCCTTGGAAGGCTTTCCCCAATATGAGTCTTGAAAATTTTCTAGATAAACCAAATCTGAGAAGATCTTGCCTTGAACCAATCTTGAACTGATTCTTAGACAGGATGTAAGCGGAACTTGCCCCTGATAGGATCACTTGACCAAGTTTCTCATTGTTTGAAAATTCCTTAGAGGAAAGCCATTTTGCAAACAAAAATATTCATACAAACATGGTAATGCAAATTTCATGCGACCTTTGAAATCAAAATTATTTTTGAAAAATGAAAAATAAGTCGTTGGTCAGAACACGGTGGTTCAAGACGCTCAAATTTTAAAACAAAAGTGTATTGCCAAAATAAATGATTCACAAAGATCTTTTTGAGTCAGGTTACGCAACCTTGTTGTAGTATACTTTCAAAATAACCTTGCTTCAATTAGGTCTTTTGAGGGTTGTAACGTGGTCTGGTTCACGGTTTATGAAACAAAGGATAAAGGCTCAAAATTTAGTTATACCCACCCAATCTATATGATGATCTCCAGTCCTACGCTCAGTTAACTCCTATTATGCATTCAGGTTCCTATAGGTTAGGAATTGCACTGATGGTAGCAATGATGGTTCAGAAGTCAACAGACCTATGAAAATCAGCCACTACTTCCTTATGATATTTGGTCATTTTGACATTGAGGATTTTCAGGGTAAAGATTTAAAACTCCTCTTTGTATTATCCCTAAATTTTGCCTGAACTGTCAGCGGGATGCCCCAGTTTTTCCTAAGTCTCCTTCATAGGTTTTGACTTAGCGGGCTTTTTCTTTTGATTTTTTTTTTGAAACATGACTGCCTGGTTTAATGATTACGGTGAACCATCATCGCTTTTTTTGGCTTAAAAAAATCCTCGACACTTGTTTGTTGTGTGTGAAGGAAAATTGTAAGTGCGACCTTTATATGAAAGGTATATTGCATGAACACATAATCGAGTTAATTGAGAAATACCCATCCCTAGGTTAAAATTGCGGGTTTTTTTTTGTAAAGAAAGGAACTCCAACTTCTAGGCTCGAAGGGGGTGACAAGGGGATAACTTCCTTATTTCTTCAGTGTTTGGGAGTTGAAACAATGCCTCACATCGTCAACAAGGATTGATTGAAAGCATACTGACAGCAGTTATGGGTATAACATTTTCGTCATCCTCCCTCCAATCTTAGCATATCAAAAATTTGGACAAAAAGTAAATATTTAAAAATAAAGCATAAAGATGCAAATAGTAGGCAAAATGAATTGAATCAAAAGTCGCAATGCTCATTTCATTAATGTAAAAGTACAAACATAATTTGAAAGCAAACAACTAATACGAAATAAGGAAAATGCAAACAACAAGGAATAAAAGGCCTAGTGATAAAACTTCATTTCTGATGCACTGGAAAGGGATCCTTCTGAACATTCGGATGACCGTCTGTAAAATCAAGTATTCCGGTTCTAACCAATTCACACACTCTAGCCTTCAGCATAAAACAATGTTCCAAGTCGTGGCCTGGGGCACCCTCATGAAAAGCACAATGGAGATCAGTCATGAACCCAACCGGATGGGGATTAGGAGGAGGTGGCGAAGCCTTTGTGGTGATCAGTCCTCGTCGAACCAAGTCAAGATATAGCTCGGTGTAAGTCATAGGAATAGGACCAAAGTGGCTTCTGTTCCATTTCTGGTTTTGTCTGATAATTGGGCATTGAGGAGTCTGAGCTGGCTGTCCTCTGGCAATCAGTAGTTGAAGCATTTCAGTGAGTTTAGTCATGTCTGACTTCAACTCATCGATTTCCATTCGGATCTCTGCATTGTATGTCTCTTGCTCTAACATCTTATGTCTATAGTTAGCCCTGGTCTGATATCTGTGTCGAGGAATCAGCTTGACAACTCAAAGGTACACTAGAAGATGAGAGAACCGAGAATGAGAAACCGGGGGGAAAATGCAATGCAAAAATGTGATGCTAATGCCATGTAATGGTTCCAAGAATTTCAACGGTCGATTGCAAATATTCCCTTTTAGGAAAGTTGGAAAGAAATTTTTTTTTACTCTAAAATGTAGGACCATTTTGAATTTGCAAAGGACTGTTGAATTCCTTGAAACTGGAAATGATATGATGCTTTATGGATGCAAAACACAAATACACATACAAAGATCCTAGGTTAGAGGACAACGAATGGAGTTAAGGTATACCCTTCCCAAAAGGTAAGTACTATAGGTTAATTGTACCTGCATAACAAGGTTCTAAAGCAGTGCCCAAAGTCATCAATCCATCTTTCGGATATTATCAACTTTTCGACTGACTCGGGGGTCGATAATATTCTCAAGAGAACCTCATTTGAGTGTAGTATCACGTAGCAACTATTGTAGGACTACTCCCACATAGTTCCCGCACTACGTTCTATATAAGGCCAAGGTGGTGTTAAGGTACTACGGTCCCCAGTATCACAGACTCCAATTGAAAATAGTAAAAGTTTTCACGACTGCACTCGATCAACCGAACCATTTTCGAAAGGGTCTCAACTGAGCGGTGATTCTCGAGTTGACTTGGTCGGGACTCACTCCCGGCAAGCCTCGTCGAATATCTCACCTTCCTATAATAAGGTCACTCAAGTCCGGGTTAGGACTTATCTCACAATAACAGGTATCCCCACAAGGTACAATGATATATAAAAATAATTAATAAAATATCATACAATAAACAAAATAGGGGTAACCCTTAAAAATTAGGAGGGTCCCCAGTGAAGTCGCCATTTTCTGTTGCGGTTAGAATATGATATCAAATTATTAATTAATTTGAATCGCATCTTTAGTTCACAACCGCTCTTTGATTTATCCGAAGGAAAAGGTCAAAAGAGGAAAACCTAATTTTGCATCGTAAAGACAATGCGGGGAGAGATCTAGGTAAGGGGTTGGTTAAGCTTAGGGAAGGTACTAGCACCCTAAACTTCTGTAGTACTCTACAGGAACCTTTTGTTTATTGTATGCTTTTTTATTTTATTATCTGTTTGAAATATATTGCTAAGGGATAGAGTGACCTAAAGACCTAAGGGTTAGTCCTAAGTTTACTCGGCAAGACGTCGCATCTTGTGCCTACATATCCTGACGGGAATGGAATCAGAGTAATTGTAGTTCCCCTCGAAAGGGAGGTTAGAAACGTCTTGACTGTGGTCAAGGTTTCATTGGGGAGTAAGCGTTCATAGGGAAGCGCCTACGTGGAGTCTTGAAACTCCTATTTCTACGTTGAAATTGTTAATTGAAATTAGGGTTAAATTAAATATTCTACGACAGGAAACCATAAAACAGAGTACAACGACTCTTTGACCTAATGCTAGGGAAAAGGGTATTTTCATCCATGGCGGGACACCTATGATATTAGGGTTTTGAAATGGTCAAACGTTAGGGTTATTGACTCGGCGGTCAAACGGCTAGACCTAATCCTTCGGAAGGAATCCTAACGGTAAAAACATGCAAACAGACAAAATATCGTACGACCGAATTAAAATGCGGAAAAATAAAGAAAGCGGTAAAAGAAGCATCGCGACGATCACTCGCGTAAATTACAAATCCCAAAAACAAATGCAAAAATAAAAATAATTGCGATCATGGCCTCGCATAAATTACATCCATGAAACAAAAAAATAGTACGAACAAATGAAGTATTGAGGAGCTGCAACGAACAAACTAATGAGGGTTAGACGAAAATGAAGCGGCTAAATCAAAAACTTTATTTTTTTGAATTTTATTTAAAGGGAAGAACTAATTTTTGCATTTAAAAGGAGAACTTAATTTGATTTTAATGTTTTTATTTAAAAATTAGTTTTAATTTGATTAAAAAAATGATTTAATTTTAAGGTTTTTGATGAAAAAAAGTTAGTTTTAATTTTTGTAAAATGTTTTAATTTTAATGTTTAAACAATGTTTTAAATTTTAAAGCAAAAAAAAAATGTTTTATTTTTTAAAGTTAAAAAATGTTTTTTTAAAATTTATTTTTAAGAATTATTTTTAATTTTAAGTTTTAAATATGAGTCTTAATTTTAAAAACAAGGTTTAATTTTAATTTTATGATTTTAGCTTAAAAAATGGTTTAATTTTTTTTTTATATTTTAATTAACTTAAGTAAACTAAGTTAATGAGATTAACAATTAGAAATATTTTTATTTTAACAGTTTTCATTAACCTGCATTATGAAAATTATATACCACAGCAATAATAAAATACTAATAATAATATAATAATAACAAAATAAATAAAAAGAATAGGAGGAAGAAAATTGGAAATAAAAGGGGGATTCGTAGCGGTGGCGGCTCCCTCATTGATGAAGTTTTGAAGCTTTTTCTTTTTCTTTTGCATGGCTATTCTTGCATCTTCTTCTTCCTCACTTCGCCATAATCTTCTCTTTTTCCTATAAAAAAAAAAGAATAACAGAAACCAAATGTGATATTGATGAAATCTTACGAGTTACAGTTTGTTGGTGATTCCGCCGGTGATGAAGCTTTGAAGGTTTTTTCAAAAATCTTCCCTCTTCTGATAAATCGTGAGAACGGCCGCCGTTTTTTCTTTTGTCTCCTTCCCCTTTTATCAAATGCAACTCATGTTTATATAGGTAACAAATTAGGGTTAACTCTAACCTAATGTCTATTTTAAAGCCCAACTTAAATAATTAGTCAAAACTAAAAAAAACAAACTAAAACAAACTTAAAAGAATAAAATCTTTTCTAATATTTTTAATTTTATGATGCCAATTGTGCCATTTTATTCATTTAAAATAAAGTGGCACTAGAAACTATGTAAAGGTAGGACAAATTTGAGGTGCAACACATATGGTTGGTGAGAAAGTGACGTGAAAGGCCTGAAAGTTGCAGGTGGTATTATGTGACTCTCTCATGCAATACACACAAAAGTTAGTAAAACAAAATTTTCTTATAACCCTTAATTAACATGTCTTGTTAAAAAGGTAAAAAAAACAAAATTAAATCATTACTATAAGAAAAAGTGAATAAAGTAAAATAAATAAAATAGCTATAATAAAATAAACATTTAAAATAAAAATTGATTAATTAAAATAGAAATAAAAACGGTAAAAAAACGAATAATTAGACCGGTATCGAAGTGCTCAAAAACATAAAATAATTACACCAAAATGATCAGCGTGAAATATACAATTCGAAAAAATACAGCATTTGGTCAAATTTTGAAATAAAATTTACCCGCTAAAATGCCTTAAATTGTCCAAAAATGCGACCAAAAAGTAGTCGAAAAATTAAAATGAGCACGCCAAATTAAACTATGCGAAATGTAGATTAAGATGACCGACGTTTGCAAGCTCGATTTAAAAATTTTTCATCCGTTCATTTTACGCACAATTGACTTTTAATTTGACCAAATCAGATGTAATTCCAACAAGTGTATTCCAGCTGATAAATTAAGTAATATGCAAGATGCAAGACATGATATGCTATGCAAAAGATCAAAAAATCTAAGGGTAAAATTTGGGGTATGACAATTGCCTCTATTTAAATATCTTTACCGGATGATATGAGCGATATAAAATCCTCATGAAATCATGGTGAAGGGTATTTAAATACAGATAACCGAAAACTTTGCCCTTAGATGCAATGACATGTTATGCTATGGACAAAAGAAAACACTATACAATGCTGATATGCCATGAAATCTAATATGATGATAATGATGGAATGATAAATGCAAAATACAAACAAAAACGAAAGCAAACAGTGATAGAGTCGACACAATGAGTAGCCACTCACTAGGGAAAGGTAGCAGCATTGAGGAAGCAACAATCATCATCCATGAACAGAACTGTATGGAAAAGCGTCACAACATTTAGAAGATCATTGAATCAGGTGAAAAGAAACTATTAAAATAATCAATAATGGTTAACCAAAGTCAGAAAAAAATTGAAGACATCTAGAAGAGCATTAGACGAAGACAAAGACTCTGAAGGTACATCCGAAACATTTAGAAGAGCATTAAACGTACGGGAAAAGAATTTTGAAGACATATCTAAAAGTACGTCAGATAAGCAACAAAGGAGTTTTGGAAGAACATCAGAACAAAAATACATATCCGGAAAATCATCAGATAGGTATAAAGGAGTTTCTGGAAAAACATCAGAAACAAAGTCATATTCGGAAAGCATCAGATAGACACAAAAAGGGCACTAGAAAAACATCAGAAGCAAAAGTCGTATCCAGAAAATCATCAGATAGATATAAAAGGAGTTCTGGAAAAACATCAGAACAAAAATCATATCCGGAAAAGCATCAGATACACATAAAAGGAGTTCTGGAAGAATATCAGAAACAAAAGTCACATCCGAAAAAACATCAGACAGACGCAAGGCAACTCTGGAAAAACATCATAACAAAGTACATATCCGGAAAAGCATCAGATAAGTACAAAGAAATTTCTGGAAAAACATCAGAAACAAAAGTCATATCCGAAAGAGCATCATATAGACACAAAAGGGTTCTAGAAGAACATCAGAACAAAGACTCAATCTAGAAAAACATCAGAGAGAGAAACAAAATGGGAAATCCAAGAATGGCATTGGATAAAACGATACCAGACATTCAATGATGGCTTTGGATGAAAAGTATAATCATAATATCCTGAGTGTGGTATTGGATGTAAGAGGAACAAACACATCCGAAAAAATAATCGGATAAGAAATGTCAAATCTGGAAGAACATCAGATAGACACGACAAAATTTGTTTCGCAGGTGCCAAGTGAGTCGGACTTTGACCGCAAGGTAAGACGTGGATAACAACACGACCTATAGAGACATGCAAATGAGGATGAAATACTCTCGATATGCATATGTATATGAATTATGTAGATGATATATGATCAAATGCAAATGTAAATGCTGACGATATGACTCGACTCTTTTGGTGAGGTGACAAGACTAGAGAACTGATTCCTGAACACGAATATCACTGCCAAACTGCTTAGGGACTAAAGATGCTACTGCTGAGCACATCTTTGCTACAATGGTAAATTGTATCAAGTTGATGATCCTTGTAGGAAGGATGTGGAGCTTCTTGGGGATTCTTCAAGTAAACTGCCCCAAATTAGTTGTCTGTTGTAAATGAACTAATAATTGCTTCATCTTATCTGATTCTTGAAAATGATTGTTTTATTGTGCCCTCAAAAGGCTTGCATTAGTATGAGTCTTGAAAATTCTTCTAGGTAAATCAATGCTGAGAAGGACTTGCATAGAGCAACAAATCATGAGCTGATTCTCAACAAGATTTAGAAGGAACTTGCCCCTAATAGGATCACCAACCAAGTTTCTCAAGTGTTTGAAAATTCCTTGAGAGAAAAGCCAGATTGCAAACAAAAGTGTTCATACAAACATGGTAATGAAAAGTTCATGCAACTTTTGAAATAAAAATTATTTGAAATAT
Source organism: Lathyrus sativus (assembly GCA_963859935.3). Taxonomy (NCBI): domain Eukaryota; kingdom Viridiplantae; phylum Streptophyta; class Magnoliopsida; order Fabales; family Fabaceae; genus Lathyrus; species Lathyrus sativus. The sequence continues at coordinate 274,967,462 of OZ012735.1, forward strand.
GCAAAGTATAAGACTTTCATATCAGAACGCGGCGGTTCAAAATACTCAGAGTGTAAAACAAAGGTGTAATGACAAACTAATTAATTTGCAAAATCTTTTGGAGTCAGCTTACGCAACCTTGTTTTAGTATGCTTTCAAAATAATCTTGCTTCAGTTAGGTCTTTTGAGGGTTGTAACGTGGTCTGGTTCACGGTTTAAGAACAAAAGAAAAAGGCTCAAAATTTAGTTGTTCCCACCCAATCTACGTGATGATCTTCAGTCCTACGCTCAGTTAACTCATACTATTCGCTCAAGTTCCCATAGGTTAGGAATTGCACTGATAATAGTGAAGATGGTTCAGAAGTCAACAAACTTTTTGAAAAGGCAGTCACTGCTTCTTTACAACATTTGGTTATTTTGACATTGAAGATTTATAAAAAGAAAGTGTCTGCTTGACTTTAATGATTACGGTGAACCATCATCGGCTTTTTTATTGGAAAACATCTTTGAAACTTACTTGTTGTGTGCTAAGAAAAACTTGTGAATGCAACCTTTATATGAAAGGCGCATTGCAGGAAAGCACAACCAAGTTAAATGAGAGCTACCCATCCCAAGGTTAAGATTGCGGTTTTTTTTTGTAAAGAAAGAAACTCCAACTTCTAGGCTCGAAGGAGTTAACAAGGGAATAACTTCCTTATTTCTCCAATGTTTAGGGAATTGAAACAATGCCTTACATCATCAGAAAAGTTTGATTGAAAGCATACCAACAACAGTTATGGATAATACGTTTTCATCCTCCCTCAAATAATTGCATACTCAAAAGTTTGGACAAGAAATAAATATTTGAAAGATAAAGCATAAAAGTGAAAATAATAGACAAAATGAATTGAAATCAAAAGTCGCAGGGCTCATTTCATTGATATGAAAGTACAAACACTAATTAAAAGCAAACAGCTTAAACAAAATGGAGGAAAGTACAAACAACGAGAAACAAAAGGCCTAGTGACTAAATCAGTACAAAGATGAGTCGTCCTGTCTGAAACACTGGCGTTTAAGAAGATAGTCTGCTGAAGTCGGACTGAAGCTTCACTTTTGATGTGCTGGCAAGGGATTGTTCTGGACATTCGGATGAATATCCTTAAAATCAATGATTTAGTTCTAACCAACTCACGCACTCTAGCTTTCAGTGCATAACAATGTTCCAAGTCGTGGCCTGGGGGGCCCTCATGAAATGCACAACAGAGATCAGCTCTAAATCTAGCTAGAAGAGGTTCTGCAATCTTCTTCTAGCAGAATACGATGCATACAAACTGAAGGACATATTCCTTTGAGATCAGATATGTTATACCCTAATGCAGTTGGATATTTCTTCAAGACATCTAAAAGTTTCTTTGTTTCTATAGTTCCTAAACTGGAATTTACTATAACTGGTCTTTTACATTCATCGTCTAAGAATTCGTACCTTAGGTTATGAGGTAAAGTTTTTAATCCTAATGTAGGTTTATCTTTACTTGGCATGGGATCCGGTGTAAGTGCTAAACTTTCGCTTAGACTATCATCCTGATACGGTTTTCGCCAATTATCATCTTCGAAAATCGGAGGGATTTGAATTTTCATTATTTCAGAATAAGTGGTCTCTTTCAGTTCCATTTCTCTTACACATTCGTCAATTACGTCCAATAGATAGCATGTATCCTCTATAGCTGGTGATTGTAAGAATTATGTTAAAACAAATTCAACTTTCTCTTCACCTACTTCAAAGGTTAGCTTTCCTCTTTTTACGTCTATTATAGCTCCGGCGGTAGCTAAGAATGGTCTTCCTAGTATGATAGGTGTAGTGGAGTCTTCAGAGATGTCCATGATTATAAAATCAGTAGGGATGTAGAATTGTCCTATACGTACTGGGACGTTTTCTAGTATGCCTACAGGATATTTAACAGAGTGATCGGCTAGTTGAACAGACATTTTAGTTGGTCTTAGGTCTCCCATGTCTAGCCTTTTGCAAATCGTTAAGGGCATAACACTGATACTGGCTCCTAAATCGCATAGAGCTTTGTCAATGACGAATTTTCCTATTACACAGGGTATAGAGAAACTTCCTGGATCTTTTAGCTTAGGAGGCATTTTATTCTGAATTATGGCGCTACACTCGGCAGTAAGTGTAACTGTTCCGTTATCCTCTATCTTTTTCTTATTGGATAAGATTTCTTTTAAAAACTTAGCATACGAGGGTATTTGGGTAATTGCTTCTGTAAACAGAATAGTAATATTCAACTGTTTCAGAAGTTCGACAAATTTCTTAAATTGACCCGTCGTCTTGGAATTTATTAATCTTTGAGGGTACGGAATTGGTGGTTTATAGGGTGGTGGAGGCACATAAGGTTGTTCTTTCTCCACTACCTCTCGATTGTCATCTTCCTTTTCTTCTGGATCATTCACCACTTCAGTCGGTTTATCCGGTTTTTGGTACATGGCTGGATTGTCAAGTCTTGGATTGGTAGGTCCGTCAAGTTCCTTGCCACTTCTTAATATTACAGCGTTAGCATGTCCTTTCGGATTAGGTTGAGGTTGTCCAGGGAATACGCCAGCTGGTGCAGCAGTAGGTGCTTGTTGTTGAGCTACTTGTGAAATATGAGTTTCAAGCATTTTGTTATGTGTAGCTAATGCATCTACTTTGCTCACTAATTGTTTAATCTGCTCACTAGTGTGAATGTTTTGGTTTAAGAAGTCCTTGTTTGTTTGAGATTGGTTAGCTATAAAGTTCTCCATCATCAATTCAAGGTTCGATTTTCTAGGGATATTAGGAGCAGTCTTTTGATATCCTGGTGATGTAGCTGGTGCTTGACCTGGTGCGTAATAAGCATTGTTATTCTTATAGGAGAAGTTTGGATGATTCTTCCAACCTGGGTTGTATGTGCTTGAGTAAGGGTTTCCTTGAGCATAATTCACTTGATCAGTGGGAGTTCCTGCCAATAGTTGACAATCAGAAACTTCGTGTCCTGGGACTCCACATAACTCACAGTTAGGTGTTACTGCAGCCACGGTGGCTGTAGGTGTTATGGCCAAGTTATCGATCTTTTGGCTTAGTTGGTCAAACTTCGCATTGACTTGGTCCATACTACTTACTTCGTACATACCTCCCTTTGTTGGTTTCTCAGTTGCGACTCTCTCGCTTCCCCAAAGGTAATGATTTTGAGCCATACTTTCGATAAATGCATAGGCATCACTATATTCTTTGTCCATCAATGCACCACCTGCGGCAGCGTCAATTGTCATTCTTGTATTGTACAAGAGTCCATTATAGAAGGTATGGATGACCATCCATTCTATTAATCCATGATGTGGACAAAGTCTCAGTAGATCCTTATAGCGTTCCCAAGCTTCGAATAATGATTCACTTTCTCTTTGCTTAAATCCGTTGATCTGAGCTCTCAGCATAGCTGTCTTGCTAGGTGGAAAATACCTATTCAAGAAAACTCTCTTAAGTTCTGCCCACGTAGTTACTGAGTTCGAAGGCAGAGATTGAAGCCAGGCTCTTGCTCTGTCTCGAAGCGAAAAAGGAAATAAACGTAGTCTAATAGCTTCTTGGGTAACTCCATTGGCTTTTACGGTATCTGCATATTGCACAAAGATCGAAAGATGAAGATTCGGATCTTCGGTAGGATTTCCGGCGAATTGATTTTGTTGCACGGCTGATATCAACGAAGGTTTTAGTTCGAAATCATTTCGGTTGATAGCCGGCGCTGCAATGCTTGAATGCGGTTCAGCTTGCGAAGGATTAGCGTAATACTTGAGTGGATGAGTCTGTTCTTCAGCCATCTCTGCGTCCTTTGATTTTACGACTGGTTTAGGCGGATCTAATTGAAGGTCTGGAATATTGTAATTATTTTCGAAATCGAATATACGTCTTCTTACGTGTAAGAAGCATTCCGATTCAGGGATTAGAGGTTGCAAGTCTTCGCTTTTAGAGCGAGTACTTGGCATACACTCGGAGATTAGATTAAATTAAATAGTTGATACCTTAGTCTAGACAATGCTACCTAAATGCACTAGTAACTAAATTAAGGAATCCCCGGCAACGGCGCCAAAAACTTGATGGGCTAAAGACGTGTCTACTTATGCGTCTAGCGGTATCTTACTGCAAGTGCACAGCCTATCGAAGTAATATTTAAGATTATCGATCCACAGGGATTCTATGGTTACTTAGTGCTAGATGAACTTCTAGTTTAGCTAAGGCGAATGGTTGTCACGATTTTTGTTGGTTTTTAAGACTATTAAAGGCGGAATTAAATTTAAGTTTTAATAAAGTAATACTAAGGCGGTCGGTATGTAATTATACTAACTTAGGTGGGTCAATCTAACCTAGGCTTATAAAGGTGTTCACTTAATCTATTCGGTAGAGATTACCAGTTTAAATACCCTCAACTCACACTCTCGTGGTCTTATATCAGATCTTATCCCTAAAGCCCTATGCCTGCTCTCGCTAGCCCATAAGTGTTTAGAGGTAATTTTTGGAAACTAAGTAATTCTAATTTATCTTAAAGCCCTCTCGCTGTGTTTAATTTAAATGCCTAACTTTAGCTATCTGGTTAAAATCTCACACTCTCGTGGTCTTGACCTAACCCAATACTCTTTTCTTACTCTCGTAACGAAAAGGTCTATTTCAATTAAAAAGTATCAGCCAGAATGTTAAGTGATTAATTATTTTCAGCCTATGGTTATATTTTACCGGTTAAGTTTGTTATAACTACATACCGCCCTAAGGTGTTTAGCTACTCATCGATGTTGAACCAGACAGAGACAGAGAATTTAATAATAACGTACTCATGGCAGAAAAATAAATAAACATTATAATTAAATTAAATTGCAATATAATGAAAAACCTGGTTAACAAATATTCGAGCAGACTCCTTCTTCCACAGACCGGAAAGCTTGGAGTTGGCGGAAATTGAAAATAAACGAGTGCTGAAGGTTTAGAAACAAATAAATGTATAACAATTTCCTGATGTTGGAAATTGTTATATGGTTGGTTTGGATACAAATAAAAACGAAACAGAAAACTAAAAATAATGCGGGAATAGAAAGGCTGGTTCGTAATACAGTTCGGCAGAGCTTCCGCAGAAATTTGAATAAAGAATGCTCCTCCCCCTTTGTTCATAGAACTTGTACTATTTATAGAGTCCTTAATGGGCTGGATTTTTGGTCCTTTGTTGCATGGGCCTTGCTGAATTTGTTGAAGGAATGCAGGAACGTGGCAACAAAATAGGAGAAATGGTCTTCACGTAATGCCAATAGGAGAAGTGGTCTTCACGTAATGCCTTGACGTAGTCTGAGTCAAAAACCTAGTTTTACCCTTGTCACGGTCGTGACAAGGTCTTCACGTTCGTAACTTGTGGTTTTTAAGTGTCACGGTCGTGACCACTCTCTTACGGTCGTGATGGCTCAAATTGGGGTGTCACGGTCGTGACACCCTTGTGACGACCGTGGCTGCAACAAATTATGCAGTCTTTTGCAGGCTTCTTCATTTTTTCATCTCTTTATGGTTTCTTTTGTTCCTTTGCTCTTAATTCATGATTTAGCTCCATATAATGATGTACCTGCAAAATGGTAAGAAAAACTCGAGAAATCGAGTGTTAAAACGGTGAATATGCGATAAAACGTTAATGAAACCTAGCAATATAATCGATGCGTTTTCTCGTTATCAAACTTCCCCAAACTTAAACCTTTGCTTGTCCTCAAGCAAATAGTCGGTTGAAAATCGGCGGACAAGATTTTATTCACGCATACTCATAACAAACCGTACGAGGGATCGTTTTGTCGGATAATCCGGTACTTTGATAGAACACTGCCGATACACTAATGACACAAGCAACAAGTTATTCGTCGACTTCCCGTTAAACAAAACAATCGACAATTACATTACGATTTCACCTGGAGTTTTTCGATCTTATTTCGCCCGGTTTCATTCTAGCGCAATCACATTAAGCCCTTTGCCTTAGCACGCACGTAGCGGAGTAGCCGGTTAGCGACTTTGATCCTTTTTTAGCACGAGGTCTGGTACACGAGTGTGGTAACCCTACATATTTTATCCGATTTGGAGGTTGTGGGGGATCGAGCCGTAGCACGCCCTACTGAGTTCAGAACCAGTACCTCTGAACCAACTTGCAACGGACTCCTTCTCATATTTCTCGTTTCTTATATGCGACCGTGTACTTTGGTGCAATTTCTTTTCATTTTGCATCGAGATATGAAGGATCATTATTGATTAGGCATCAAACGCTTATATTCATCGGCTCCCCACGTGGTTTGTGTTCAGACGGTGCTGACTGCTAGTATAAACTACTAGGGGTTACTTTTGAACTGAAACTAAAAGTGTACTCGTAATGGTAATCGGGATGGAATTGCTTAAGTAGGGAGTCAAAGATGTCAAGATTGTATTGGTCTTGTTTAATCGTTCTCGGCTTCCTAATTACGATTCCGTAGGTAAGTCGGGTAATGCGAATAATTAAAGATTTTTTCTGGTATAGCTAAATAATCAGGGAAAGTTCGAAATTAAAGAAAATAGCACAAAGATTTGCTCATTTCATTAACTTGCGAAAAGAAATACAACGGAATTGAAAATACAACGAAATGGAAAAATGCGAAAAAGGGAAAATGCGGAAATGAAAGGTACCTCTCCCACACTATATCAGACATTGTCCTCAATGTTGTGATATAAATGCGGTAAAAGTACAGTACAACGACAAAAACGAAAAACAAACATAAGCAAACTAAAACTATGGCTGCTGAGGACCGCGGGCTCGGCCTCTGGTGCGGGAGCGGCGTCTGGAAGGAGTTGCTTCGGGATCAGAACCGGTGCCGGAGGCAGCAGTGATGCTAATGCGGAGGGCTTCTAGCTCGCTGAAAATTTCTCCAAACTTCTCATTAGTAGCTTCCTGGTTTGCTGCAATAGTGTTGAGTAAAGCATCATACTGCTTCTTCTGCCTTCGCTCCAGTGCGGCGTTCATCTGGTTCTGCTGATAAATCGCACGGAGGACTTCCTCAAGTGTGATTTCGGGAGCAGGGGGCTGTCGGGTAGATGTCTCTGGTATATCCTGGACAGGCTCAGCTGCATCCATAACGTCCTGCATCTCATCCGCTGGAGGGTCTGCCTGATCATCATGAAGAGGGACGTGATCGGCAGCAACAGGTAAAACAAAGAGCCAGTTGGCTCGGTTGGATGGATCGATGCGGTCGCGGGACGGCAGAATGATATGATGGAAAATGGTGCCATTGACAACAGGGCTATACCTGCCATCCTCTCGCTGTGCAATCAGGTGAGCGGACCTGCAATAACTCTTGGTGAGGAATTCTGCGGCTAGGTGAGGCTGATTAACGACCAAGTCACCAAGCCCCAACTGAATGGCGAGGGTGGTGACAATGCCGCCTATGAAAAACGGGGTGGAGCCTCTGTGTGCAATGGCCTGGATATGATAAAGCATGAAAGGGGCAGCGTTGATCGGCTCGTCATTAAGAGCGCAGTGTAAGAATAGAAGCTCCTTGGAGTTGAGCTTATGGTTGCTTTCTCGAGCGAAGATGGTGTTGCATATGACACAGTGGAAATAGAGGATTGCCGGGTTGTGGATGTGCGTAGCGTTGAGGCTTTGGAAGGCGGATGCACGGGTGTTGGTTAAGTCGTGCCATAGAGTGAAAGCTTGTTCACTAAAATTATCGGGCACGCGACGGTGAGCTTCAGTTCCGTGATCGAAGCCTAACAACTTGGCGATCCTGGTTTGCGAAATGTTGAACTCTTGGCCATGCAATCTGAATTTGGCGACACCGGTGAGCTGACTCTGAGAACCGGGGGGTGATGTAACTGAATGAGCTTAAGAACTCCAGTGTCAGAAGTTCGAATGTGGGTTGAGGTTGACTGCAAAGATCCCACAGACCGACTTTTTGCAGCAGGCTTTGAACACTGGCGAGCACTCCGAGTTCCCTCAAACAGACAGTGTCAATGTAACGTGTAGGTTGCACACCGCGGTTTTGGAATCGGAGAAAACGTTCTCTCTGAGTTTCTCCAGCATCACCTTCTCTAAAAGTAATAGAATCCATTGCATGCAAGAGCTTAGAGTGAAGAATGAAGATTTTTGATGTTTTGTGAAAAAAATGGTAAAATGAAGAAATATTGATTCGGGATAAATAATGGAGAGTGAGAATGTGATAGGTTATGATAATGGGGGGTTAATGAGGGTAATGGGGAGGTTACGGAGGTTATGGAGAAAATGGGTAGTTTTGAGGAAGTTATGTAGGAAGAAGAAGAAGAGGCACGATGAGAAACAGTTCTGTTTCTCACGATTCCTGTAATAGGGGTTGTCACGGTCGTGACAGGGGTGTGACGGTCGTGACACGCTATTTAAGCACGTCACGATCGTGAGATGGGTATGACGACCGTGAGGGCACGCTTCGTTGAATAATTTCCAGAAAAACATTTTCTCACTTAATTCACATATTTTATAATAATGTATTTTCTTCACTAACACTCATATTAAATTACAAACACCATATAGTATATAATTTCAACACAGCACTATACTAACTTGCATGGCATGAGAGATTGTATATAATATGAAATAATGCAAGCATAACAGTACATAGAATGAAAAATATATAAATTGCTAAAAATGGAGAAATTTTTGGAATTAAAGGTGCATTGCATAAAGTAATTGAAAATGAAGTTACATAAACGGAAATTACGGTATGAAATTGTTGCGAAAAATAAATCTAACTAGAAATGAAAACAATGAGAAAAATAAACTAAATCACTTATAGCATTTTCAAAAGCGTTTCTTCAAGTCTTCGATGGCGGAGTTCAAGTGATAGAATTGTTCGCAGGTTATGTCAGTCAATCCTATAATGTCCAATCGCATGCTCTTAATGTCTTCTTTAAATAGATTAATGTCAGTTTGGTAAGCATTGAGAGTGTTCATGATGTTTTGTAAGTTGATAGCATAATCTCCTTGATTCACTTCAGGGGTTTCATGTACTTCTTCAGTGTGGTCAATGTCATGGTAACCAGGAGGTGTCTCAGGGTTAGTTTTGACATTGGTCATTATACCATCTTTTATCTTGTAAGACTGAGGTGTTTCAGGAGTAGATGGATAATCAGGTGGGTTTAACTCATAAAGCCAGTTATCCTTATTGTGAACACTTACTCTAGCATGGTTAGGCAATGTGAACAGGGTTACTACTTCGTTCCGGATTAGGTACTCAAAAGGTGGATGTCCTAAATTCCTTATGATATGCCTATTAAAGCAGAAATTAAGATTCATAGGGCGGATTGTTCCTAGACGGTTGCACCTTTCCAGTTGGTACCTAAGTCCTATGGCATCAGCAATCATGGTTACAAGACCTCCTACTAATATAGGTAATTCAGGTTCTTCTTGGATACGGGTGAAGGTTTGCATCATGAAAGGTACACCATTAACAGGCTGTCCATTAGTGAAACATGACATAATAAATATTTCATCTTTAGAAACTCCGGTAATGTTTTCTTCTTTTCCAAAGAAGGTGTGGGCAAGGAATTTATGGAAGTAACGGAGAGCAGGATTATAGATCTCATCATTATTCATGTTATTTGGTTCAGGGTGGTAGTTTCCGGTTAAAGTTCCCCAAAAGAAATCTAGCTCCATATCCATCAATTCTACCTGTGTGGTAGTAAAAGCAAATGGTCCACTAGGGAATCCTAACAAGTCAGCTAGTTCTTTATGGTTAAAGTCATATTCTATTCCAAATAGGCGGAAACTAATAAATCCTTTCCTAAATCCAAAACCGCGCTCAGGTAGGTAAATTAAGGAGCTAAGGAACTCAAGGGTGAGCTCGCGGTAAGTCACAAACTTATGTTGGATCAATGCATTCTCCCATTCGAGTCGGTTTAACAAGTACATGACACTATCATGGATACCTAGGGTTTCCATAGTCTTATCATCCGGGTACAGGGTCAAATCCATTTGCCTCTTTGATAACTCTTCAAACTTCATTCTTTGGTTCCTACCTCTAAATTTGGTTTCCATATGGTTAATTGGTTGGTTAGCCATGGTCAGTGCAAATATGGGGGAAACAAATCAGTGGAAAAGACTTTAGAAAATCTGTAAAAAGTGATTTAAGATAAAAATAAGAAAATGAAATGCATAATGTAATGGCAATAATAGTAATATAAAATAGAACTATAAAATGACAAAACAATTAAACAAATAGTAAAACGATAAATAACAATATGCTAAAAGAAAAGAATAGTTTAAATAATTAAATAGGTAAATGGGTTGCCTCCCACTAAGCGCTGTTTTTATCGTCAAAAGCCTGACGTAATGCTTAGGTTTAGATTAATCAGGGGAATTAGTGGACAATTCTAAAAGCTTTAGATTATTCGCATAATCTCTATTTTCAACTTTATGATAATGTTTTAAGCGTTGTCCGTTTACTATGAATGGTTCACTATTCCTACCCTTAATTTCTATTGCTCCACTCGGGAATACTTTAGTTATTTCAAAGGGTCCTGACCATCTAGATTTTAATTTTCCAGGAAAGAGCCTAAGCCTTGAATTAAAAAGGAGTACAACTTCTCCCACACTAAATTCTTTCCTAGATAGGCGTTTATCATGCCATCGCTTAGTTCTTTCTTTATATATCTTAGCATTCTCATATGCATCTAACCTTAATTCTTCTAATTCGTTAATGTCTAGGATTCGCTTTTCTCCTGCAGCATTATAGTTTATATTGAGAGTTCTGATCGCCCAATAAGCTTTGTGTTCTAGTTCTACTGGGAGGTGACAAGATTTTCCATAAACTAGTTTGAAAGGTGTAGTACCTATGGGTGTCTTGTAAGCGGTCCTATAAGCCCATAAAGCTTCATTAAGTTTAGATGACCAATCTTTCCGAGATATGGCGACAGTCTTTTCTAAGATTTGTTTAATTTCTCTGTTTGAGACTTCGACTTGTCCACTTGTTTGTGGGTGATATGGTGTAGCCACACGGTGTCTTACTCCATATTTAGATAGTAACTTGTCAAAGATTTTTGAAATGAAGTGCGAGCCACCGTCACTTATGACGAGTCTAGGCACACCAAATCTGGGAAAGATTATATTTTTGAAAAGCTTTATTACTACTCGTGTATCGTTTGTAGGAGAAGCTATGGCTTCAATCCATTTCGAAACATAATCGACAGCTACGAGTATGTACTTATTACCGAAAGATGATGAGAATGGTCCCATGAAATCTATTCCCCAGACGTCAAAGATTTCTACTTCTAAAATTCCCTTTTGAGGCATTTCATCTCTTCTTGAAATATTGCCAGTGCGTTGACACCAATCGCAATTTATAACAGCAATGTGGACATCCTTCCATAGATTAGGCCAGAATAAGCCGGCTTGCAAGATTTTTGCACAAGTCTTGGAAGTGCTTGCATGTCCACCATAAGGAGATGAATGGCATTGAGCAATGACATCTTCTATTTCTTCTTCGGGAATACATCGGCGAAAGATTCCATCTGGTCCTCTTTTGAACAATAATGGTTCATCCCAATAGTAATGTTTCAGATTATGAAAGAATTTCTTTTTCTGCTGATAGGTTAGATCGGGTGGAAGAGCTCCTGCGGCTAGGTAGTTGACAATGTCAGCGTACCATGGCAGTCCTACAGTTGTCTGGATTGCTTCCACGGATTCTGGTTCATTTATATCTAACTGAGCTAGGTCGCTTCCTATTTGTGCTATCAGCTGTTCATACGGAAAATCATCGTTAATTGGCACTTGTTCGGGTTTAATACCTTCTATTCTAGATAAATGGTCCGCTACGACGTTCTCAGTACCTTTCTTATCTTTTATTTCTAGATCAAACTCTTGTAAGAGTAAAATCCATCTTAAGAGTCTTGGTTTAGCATCTTTCTTAGTTAATAGATATCGGATAGCAGCATGGTCTATGTAAATGATTATTTTCGCTCCAACTAGGTAAGAACGGAATTTGTCAAGCGCAAAGACAACTGCTAACAATTCTTTTTCTGTAGTAGCGTAGTTCATCTGGGCAGAATCTAAGGTTCTATTAGCATAGTAAATCGCATGAAGTTTCTTTTCCTTTCTCTGGCCCAGAACTGCGCCTACAGCATAGTCACTCGCATCGCACATGATTTCAAAAGGTAATCTCCAGTCAGGGGGTTGCATGATTGGTGCGGTGATGAGGGCTGTTTTTAGAGTTTCGAATGCTTTAAGACAATCTTCATTGAATATGAACTCAGCGTCTTTCATTAATAAACCAGTAAGAGGTTTAGTGATTTTCGAGAAATCTTTGATGAATCGTCGGTAAAAACCGGTGTGTCCTAAAAAGCTTCGTATTTCTCGAACGGTTTTAGGGGGTTGAAGATCTTTTATTACTTCAATCTTAGCTTTATCAACTTCAATTCCCTTGTCGGATATTACATGACCTAATACTATTTCTTCGTTGACCATAAAATGACATTTCTCCCAGTTAAGCACGATATTTACTTTTACACATCTTTCTAACACCATTTCTAAGTTCGATAAGCATCCTTCAAAACTTTGCCCGCATACAGAGAAGTCGTCCATGAACATTTCCATGATGTTGTCTATAAAATCTGCGAAGATTGACATCATACATCTTTGAAAGGTTGCAGGGGCGTTGCATAATCCAAAGGGCATTCGCCTATAAGCGAACGTTCCATAAGGACATGTGAATGTAGTCTTCTCTTGATCATCAGGATGGATAGGGATTTGGAAAAATCCTGAGTAACCGTCAAGATAACAGAAGTAAGAATGCTTGGCTAATCGTTCTAACATTTGATCTATGAAAGGTAGTGGGAAATGATCTTTTCGAGTGGCTTTGTTTAGTTTACGATAATCTATGCACACTCTATATCCCGTCACTACTCTTTGCGATATCGATTCGACTTGAGCGTTTTTCACAACAGTGATACCTCCTTTCTTTGGCACTACATGTATTGGACCAACCCATTCACTATCAGAGATTGGATATATTATCCCGGCATCTAATAATTTCTTAACTTCTTCTTTTACTACAGTGCTAAGGGTTGGGTTAATTCTTCTTTGAGATTCTCTGGAGGTTCTGCAATCTTCTTCTAGCAGAATACGATGCATACAAACTGAAGGACATATTCCTTTGAGATCAGATATGTTATACCCTAATGCAGTTGGATATTTCTTCAAGACATCTAAAAGTTTCTTTGTTTCTATAGTTCCTAAACTGGAATTTACTATAACTGGTCTTTTACATTCATCGTCTAAGAATTCGTACCTTAGGTTATGAGGTAAAGTTTTTAATCCTAATGTAGGTTTATATTTACTTGGCATGGGATCCGGTGTAAGTGCTAAACTTTCGCTTAGACTATCATCCTTATACGGTTTTCGCCAATTATCATCTTCGAAAATCGGAGGGATTTGAATTTTCATTATTTCAGAATAAGTGGTCTCTTTCAGTTCCATTTCTCTTACACATTCGTCAATTACGTCCAATAGATAGCATGTATCCTCTATAGCTGGTGATTGTAAGAATTATGTTAAAACAAATTCAACTTTCTCTTCACCTACTTCAAAGGTTAGCTTTCCTCTTTTTACGTCTATTATAGCTCCAGCGGTAGCTAAGAATGGTCTTCCTAGTATGATAGGTGTAGTGGAGTCTTCAGAGATGTCCATGATTATAAAATCAGTAGGGATGTAGAATTGTCCTATACGTACTGGGACGTTTTCTAGTATGCCTACAGGATATTTAACAGAGCGATCGGCTAGTTGAACAGACATTTTAGTTGGTCTTAGGTCTCCCATGTCTAGCCTTTTGCAAATCGTTAAGGGCATAACACTGATACTGGCTCCTAAATCGCATAGAGCTTTGTCAATGACGAATTTTTCTATTACACAGGGTATAGAGAAACTTCCTGGATCTTTTAGCTTAGGAGGCATTTTATTCTGAATTATGGCGCTACACTCAGTAGTAAGTGTAACTGTTCCGTTATCCTCTATCTTTTTCTTATTGGATAAGATTTCTTTTAAAAACTTATCATACGAGGGTATTTGGGTAATTGCTTCTGTAAACAGAATAGTAATATTCAACTGTTTCAGAAGTTCGACAAATTTCTTAAATTGACCAGTCGTCTTGGAATTTATTAATCTTTGAGGGTACGGAATTGGTGGTTTATAGGGTGGTGGAGGCACATAAGGTTGTTCTTTCTCCACTACCTCTCGATTGTCATCTTCCTTTTCTTCTGGATCATTCACCACTTCAGTCGGTTTATCCGGTTTTTGGTACATGGCTGGATTGTCAAGTCTTGGATTGGTAGGTCCGTCAAGTTCCTTGCCACTTCTTAATATTACAGCGTTAGCATGTCCTTTCGGATTAGGTTGAGGTTGTCCAGGGAATACGCCAGCTGGTGCAGCAGTAGGTGCTTGTTGTTGAGCTACTTGTAAAATATGAGTTTCAAGCATTTTGTTATGTGTAGCTAATGCATCTACTTTGCTCACTAATTGTTTAATTTGCTCACTAGTGTGAATGTTTTGGTTTAAGAAGTCCTTGTTTGTTTGAGATTGGTTAGCTATAAAGTTCTCCATAATCAATTCAAGGTTCGATTTTCTAGGGATATTAGGAGCAGTCTTTTGATATCCTGGTGATGTAGCTGGTGCTTGACCTGGTGCGTAATAATCATTGTTATTCTTATAGGAGAAGTTCGGATGATTCTTTCAACCTGGGTTGTATGTGCTTGAGTAAGGGTTTCCTTGAGCATAATTCACTTGATCAGTGGGAGTTCCTGCCAATAGTTGACATCAGAAACTTCGTGTCCTGGGACTCCACATAACTCACAGTTAGGTGTTACTGCAGCCACGGTGGCTGTAGGTGTTATGGCCAAGTTATCGATCTTTTGGCTTAGTTGGTCAAACTTCGCATTGACTTGGTCCATACTACTTACTTCGTACATACCTCCCTTTGTTGGTTTCTCAGTTGCGACTCTCTCGCTTCCCCAAAGGTAATGATTTTGAGCCATACTTTCGATAAGTGCATAGGCATCACTATATTCTTTGTCCATCAATGCACCACCCGCGGCAGCGTCAATTGTCATTCTTGTATTGTACAAGAGTCCATTATAGAAGGTATGGATGACCATCCATTCTATTAATCCATGATGTGGACAAAGTCTCAGTAGATCCTTATAGCGTTCCCAAGCTTCGAATAATGATTCACTTTCTCTTTGCTTAAATCCGTTGATCTGAGCTCTCAGCATAGCTGTCTTGCTAGGTGGAAAATACCTATTCAAGAAAACTCTCTTAAGTTCTGCCACGTAGTTACTGAGTTCGAAGGCAGAGATTGAAGCCAGGCTCTTGCTCTGTCTCGAAGCGAAAAAGGAAATAAACGTAGTCTAATAGCTTCTTGGGTAACTCCATTGGCTTTACGGTATCTGCATATTGCACAAAGATCGAAAGATGAAGATTCAGATCCTCGGTAGGATTTCCGGCGAATTGATTTTGTTGCACGGCTGATATCAACGAAGGTTTTAGTTCGAAATCATTTCGGTTGATAGCCGGCGCTGCAATGCTTGAATGCGGTTCAGCTTGCGAAGGATTAGCGTAATACTTGAGTGGATGAGTCTGTTCTTCAGCCATCTCTGCGTCCTTTGATTTTACGACTGGTTTAGGCGGATCTAATTGAAGGTCTGGAATATTGTAATTATTTTCGAAATCGAATATACGTCTTCTTACGTGTAAGAAGCGTTCCGATTCAGGGATTAGAGGTTGCAAGTCTTCGCTTTTAGAGCGAGTACTTGGCATACACTCGGAGATTAGATTAAATTAAATAGTTGATACCTTAGTCTAGACAATGCTACCTAAATGCACTAGTAACTAAATTAAGGAATCCCCGGCAACGGCGCCAAAAACTTGATGGGCTAAAGACGTGTCTACTTATGCGTCTAGCGGTATCTTACTGCAAGTGCACAGCCTATCGAAGTAATATTTAAGATTATCGATCCACAGGGATTCTATGGTTACTTAGTGCTAGATGAACTTCTAGTTTAGCTAAGGCGAATGGTTGTCACGATTTTTGTTGGTTTTTAAGACTATTAAAGGCGGAATTAAATTTAAGTTTTAATAAAGTAATACTAAGGCGGTCGGTATGTAATTATACTAACTTAGGTGGGTCAATCTAACCTAGGCTTATAAAGGTGTTCACTTAATCTATTCGGTAGAGATTACCAGTTTAAATACCCTCAACTCACACTCTCGTGGTCTTATATCAGATCTTATCCCTAAAGCCCTATGCCTGCTCTCGCTAGCCCATAAGTGTTTAGAGGTAATTTTTGGAAACTAAGTAATTCTAATTTATCTTAAAGCGCTCTCGCTGTGTTTAATTTAAATGCCTAACTTTAGCTATCTGGTTAAAATCTCACACTCTCGTGGTCTTGACCTAACCCAATACTCTTTTCTTACTCTCGTAACGAAAAGGTCTATTTCAATTAAAAAGTATCAGCCAGAATGTTAAGTGATTAATTATTTTCAGCCTATGGTTATATTTTACCGGTTAAGTTTGTTATAACTACATACCGCCCTAAGGTGTTTAGCTACTCATCGATGTTGAACCAGACAGAGACAGAGAATTTAATAATAACGTACTCATGGCAGAAAAATAAATAAACATTATAATTAAATTAAATTGCAATATAATGAAAAACCTGGTTAACAAATATTCGAGCAGACTCCTTCTTCCACAAACCGGAAAGCTTGGAGTTGGCGGAAATTGAAAATAAACGAGTGCTGAAGGTTTAGAAACAAATAAATGTATAACAATTTCCTGATGTTGGAAATTGTTATATGGTTGGTTTGGATACAAATAAAAACGAAACAGAAAACTAAAAATAATGCGGGAATAGAAAGGCTGGTTCGTAATACAGTTCGGCAGAGCTTCCGCAGAAATTTGAATAAAGAATGCTCCTCCCCCTTTGTTCATAGAACTTGTACTATTTATAGAGTCCTTAATGGGCTGGATTTTTGGTCCTTTGTTGCATGGGCCTTGCTGAATTTGTTGAAGGAATGCAGGAACGTGGCAACAAAACAGGAGAAATGGTCTTCACGTAATGCCAATAGGAGAAGTGGTCTTCACGTAATGCCTTGACGTAGTCTGAGTCAAAAACCTAGTTTTACCCTTGTCACGGTCGTGACAAGGTCTTCACGTTCGTAACTTGTGGTTTTTAAGTGTCACGGTCGTGACCACTCTCTTACGGTCGTGATGGCTCAAATTGGGGTGTCACGGTCGTGACACCCTTGTGACGACCGTGGCTGCAACAAATTATGCAGTCTTTTGCAGGCTTCTTCATTTTTTCATCTCTTTATGGTTTCTTTTGTTCCTTTGCTCTTAATTCATGATTTAGCTCCATATAATGATGTACCTGCAAAATGGTAAGAAAAACTCGAGAAATCGAGTGTTAAAATGGTGAATATGCGATAAAACGTTAATGAAACCTAGCAATATAATCGATGCGTTTTCTCGTTATCAATTTCTTTGCACCATTGGAATATCCGGCGACTTTGGATACTTTACCATTTTTCAGTCCTTCTTCTAACCTTTGGCCAATAGTCACCAGACCTCTAAAGCTTGAAGAGACGCTCCCAATCATCTTCTCCTAATAGAAAGGGGACATAGTACCCATGAATATTCCAGTTAGCTTCTTCTCTTCTATATGGGGTTCAACTTGGGAAGCTAACTCTCTCTAACACTGAGCGTATTCCTTATACGACTCTCTTTCACTCTAAGACATATTTTGAAGTTGATGGCGATCAGGAGCCATGTCCAGATTGTATTTATATTGCCTCATAAAAGCGTTATCGAGGTCCTGGAAGTAGTGGACACTGTTATGTTCTAAGTTTATATACCACTTGAGAGAGGCACCACTCAAACTATCCTAAAAGTAGTGGATGAACAGCTTCTGATTGTTGGTGTAAGCTGTCATCCTTCGGAAGTACATGACTAGATGAGCTCTTGGACATGAGTGACCCTTATATTTCACAAACTCGGGATTCTTGAACTTAGCAAGCATAACAAGACCAAAAACTAGGCACATATTGTCTACATTAACATTGAAGAAGTCAGTACCCTCGACAGCCATAAGTCTCTTGTCTATGATCTAAGACTGTTCACGGACAACCTCAGTCTCGACAAAATCTTCATGGTCTTCCCCTTGAGCACTGACACCATTATACTCATAGAGAGGATTCTCAAAGGGAGCTCTGACAGTCTGGGTAGCAGTGTAGACCACAAGTCTGGGCTCAGCAAAGACGGGAGCTTGAAAAACTGGTCTGACAATCTGACCAATCATAGCAGTAGATACAAGGGGTGGAGAGTAGTTGTGAGGTAAACCAAACTTTGACCAAGTTGAAGGCGACATTTGAATGGGAGGAGGATCAAAACTTGAAACTTCCTGAATGACGGTCCTTTGAGATCCTCCTCTGGCCATTAGGACTTGAAGCATCTCGGTGAGCTTAGCCATGCTTGATTTCAACTCATCGATCTCCATTCGAATTTTTGCATTGTGTACTTTTTGCTCTGACATCTCGTGTCTATAGTTAGCTCTAGTATGATATCAGTGTCGAGGAATCAGCTTGATGACTCAGAGGCACACTGGAAGATGAAGACAGCTAGACATGAGTTACTGGATAAACAGAGGTATGCAATGAACCATGCAAAAATGAAAATACAATGCAATGCGATGCAAGACAGGATGTAAAACACACATAACATGATCAAAGGTTCATATCACAACATGAGGTCTGGGTAAAGAACCAACCATTGGGTGTGTACTATGGGTAAAGCACCTATACAACGGGTTCTAACAAAGTTCCTAGAATCATTGATAAATCTTTCAGATATTATCAGCTTACACGACTACTCGTGGGCTAATAATATTCTCAAGATAAACTCGTCTGAGTGCAGTATCACATGACAACCATCACAGGTCTAGACTTAGATAATCACTGCACTACGTCCTAAAAGGTAAAAAGGGGTGAATGGTAACTAAAGGTCCTCAGCTTCACAAACTCCCAGGTCAGAAAAAGTGATGCTAATACGACTACTAGCATCAGACACCAGTAATCCCAAAGGGGCCTCCACTGAGCGTGGTTATCATATGCTAGACATGTTAGGACTACTTCCAACAACTAACTATTGATTATACCACAATCCTATCATAAGTGTATACTCAAGTCCGGGTTAGGACTTATCTCGCCACTCAAGATAACAACCCTGCATATAGGAAAACACAGGTACAAACAAATATTTACATACAAATCTATACAAATATACAAGCATGCAAACATATAGCAAACACAAATATAAACAAGGTAGGCTTAACCCTCTTGGGGGAATTCCCCAGTGAAGTCGCCATTTCTGTTGAGGTGAGAATCAAATATCAAGCTATTGTGTTAACTTGGATCACAAATCATGAAGTTCACCACCGAGTTTTGATTTATCAAGACGAAAGGGTAAAAATCGAAAAAAAAACCCTAAGTGCGCTACGTAACAACGAAGCTAAGAGATTTAAGGTTCGAGGGTTGGTTATACCTAGGGAAGATGTTAGCATCCTAAGTATCTGTAGTACTCTACAAGAACCTCTTGTTAGTATTTGTGTTATGCTAAAGTTGCTTGCTAAGGGAAATGTGTTAAGGTAAAGACCTAAAGTATACATAAAGTATGCTCGCCAAGACATCGCATCTCGTGCCTACGTATCCTGACGGGAATGGAATCAGAGTAACAGTAGTTCCCCTCAATAGGGGTGAGGAATTCTTGATTGTTGTCAAGGTTCCAAAGGGAAAAGTAAATGTCTACGGTGAGACACCTACGTAGAGTGCGACGACTCTAAACTAAGGTTAAGTTAGCTAGAAAGGGAACGTCCACGGCAGGACGACTAAATAGAGCACGACGACTCCAAGTCTTATGACAAAAGTAAACAATGGGAAATATCCACGGCGGGACGACTACCTGGAGCGCGACGACTCCAATCCTAAGTTGCAAATGCTAACAGGAAGTTAGTTGTTAGTGAGCTCGCCAAGACATCGCATCTTGTGCCTACGTATTCTCATCGATAAATGAGAAATTAGAGCGTTCGTAGTTCGTGGAACAACGAGTTGTCAGGTTCTAAGAACCAAAAACAACAAAGACAGGTAAAGAACAAATGAGAGACATGCACAATGATAATAAGTCAACATATAATCCCTCCCCTTGGATTAGGTCACAGAGATCAAAAAGCAACAGATAACATGGAAAAACATCATGAAATCAGCAAGCAGACAAGTCACTGACACAATACAGGGAAAAGCATCGTGGTAAACAAATAAGAGAGAGTAAACTCAAGACATAAAAGCAGATCAAATCATGAAAATGGAATCGGTCAACAAGAATAATTATTAATTAATTTAAATATTAATAATTAATAAGATTAATTAATAATTTAATTAACCAATATTAAATAAAAATATTTAAATTAATTAACAATTGAAACATATGTTTTTGTCATCATTTTTTAAAAGTATTATTTAAGTTAAAAAAATTAAATAATCAAAACAAATTTTTTACATTTTCAAATATTATAAAGGACTAATTACACTAACTAAAAAGTGAAGATATTAAAAACACGAGATTAACATATTTTTGGTATTTTAAATAATATAAATTAAAACAAAAATTAATTAAAGACAAATAATCAGAATAACATAAAATCAAAAAAAAAATCTTGAAATGTCAAACTTAAAAAAAGAAAAAATCTTAGCATGTGATCTCAAAACAAAAGCAACATACATACAAATGATTTTTATCACTACACAACACTATTTTCAAAAAAGCATGAAAGCAACACCACGTGCTATTTTTGAAGGAAAAAACATTTATGTGTTTATTGTAGTAAACACATGACAATTATTGTGGTAGTTGGAGAATAATTAAACCATCAGCATTTTAAAATTTAAAACCAAACTCAGAAGATAGAAAACTAGAGCTAATAGCAAATATTTGGTTCTAAATAAAAATCAATAACCCAATATAGACTTTAAAAGTCTTTTATCTTTAAAATAACATAATAACGAAATGAGAGAAAAAATAAAATATAAAACTAAAATAGATCTTTCCAGCATTTGAGTCATGTATTTGTTTAGTAACACAATTATTTTTCTTTAAAAAAAAGAAAAATTAGAAAACAATAAAAGTAAGAGAAAGAACCTCAGGTAATGGCGGCGGTGTGAGTAGGAGAAAGATACACAAAAACGCACGGTCAGAGCTGCTCACGGCGGAGGCGAAGAATGTTGGGTGTTGTTGGAGATGATTATGATGGTGCGTGGAATTTCAATTTCTCTGAAGGCCGAAAATGATTTTCATATTGGTGGTTTTATAGTGTGAGTTTAAGAGAAAGTTTTGTGAAGGAAAGAGAAGATGATTAGTAAAAAAAAAATATGTGTTGTTATGTGACAGAAAAAATAGGTATATAAAAAAGGAATCTTTTCATGCTACACTATTTTTATAAATAAAAGAAAGTGAGGGATATGGGATGAGTTTTAGAGAGTGATGGTTAATGGAGAGAGTGGAGTCATTTGATAGTTGTATGAAGTTTCAATGTGTTCTTGATGGAAAATGAGGTGAAGTTTTTGATGAAGAATAATATGTGGAGTTATATAAAAGGGTTAATGGAAAGAATATCAACAACTTTTTTACCGTTTTTTTTTATAAAGAAGAAGTAGAAAAGTGTATATATCATGTGTCTTAATGTGCAAGGATATAGTATGAAGAGTATTATCTTTTATTTTCTTACTATATAATTTTTGAAATATGCAGATGGTTGGTGAGAAAGTGACGTGAAAGGTCTGAAAGTTGCAGGTGGTATTATGTGACTCTCTCATGCAATGCACACAAAAGGTAATAAAACAAAATTGTCTTATAACCCTTAATTAACACGTCTTATTAAAAAGGTAAAAAAAAATTTAAATTAAATCATTACTATAAGAAAAAGTGAATAAAGTAAAAGAAATAAAATAACTATAATAAAATAAACATTTAAAATAAAAATTGATTAATTAAAATCATTATTTATTAAAATAGAAATAAAAACGGTAAAAAAACTAAATAATTAGACCGGTATCGAAGTACTCAAAAAAATAAAATAATTACACTAAAATGATCAGCGTGAAATATACAATTCAAAAAAATACAGCGTTTGGTCAAATTTTGAAATAAAATTTACCCGCTAAAATGCCTTAAACTGTCCAAAAATGCGACCATAAAATAGTCGAAAACTTAAAATGAGCACGCCATATTAAACTACGCGAAATGTAGATTAATATGACCGACGCTTGCAGGCTCGTTTTTAAAATTTTTCGTCCGCTGATTTTACACACAGATGACTTTTAATTTGACCAAATCAGCTATAATTCCAACAAGTATATTCCAGCTGATAAATTGGGTAATATGCAAGATGCAAGACATGATATGCTATGCAGAAGATCAAAGAATCTGAGGGTAAAATTTGGGGTATGACAGTAGGCGTAGATTACTTCACCAAGTGGATAGAAGGGGAGACTCTAGCCAAAATAACGGCCCACAACATACTTCGTTTCTACAAGCGAAACATCCTTGCCTGCTTCGAGGTTCCCCAAGCGATCGTCACCGATAACGGGACACAGTCCACAGATAAAAAATTCCAAGAGTTCGTCGCCCAACTGGACACTAAACAACAATATGCGTCCGTCGAGCATCCCCAGACTAACTGGCAAGCCGAGGCAGCAAATAGAGATTACAAATCCCATGAAGTTTGCAAGTCGTCGGCGACAACCATTGCTGGATGATCCCCATGTATAATTACCTAACGAAGGACGAACTGCCTTCCGACCCCAAAGAGGCTAGCATAGTGAGGCGCAGGGCCTGCTCCTATGTCCTGGTCGAAAGCAAGCTTTTCAGGCGGGGATTTTCCATCCCTCTCCTTTAATGCCTCGAGGAAGAAATGGTCACCCACGTCCTGCGCAAGATCCATGAGGGAATCAACGCCCAACACCTTAGGGGGAGATCCCTCGCTAGGAAAGCTCTACGAGCAGGATATTACTGGCCGACCATGCAGCACGACACGGAGGACCACGTGAAGAAATGCGACAAGTGCCAACGACACAGGGACATGCACTTGGCACAACATAATAAACTCAAAACGATGTCCTTCCCGTGGCCCTTTGCCTGGTGGGGCCTAGACATCCTAGGACCATTTGTCGTAGGGTTGAATCAGAACAAGTACTTGATAGTAGGTGTAGATTACTTCACCAAGTGGATAGAAGGGGATGCTCTAGCCAAAATAAAAGCCCACAACATACTTCGTTTCTACAAGCAAACATCCTTGCCCGCTTCGACGTTCCCTAAGCGGTTGTCACCGATAACGTGATAGAGTCCATGGATAAAAAATTTCAGGAGTTCGTCACCCAACTGGATACTAAACAACACTTTGCGTCCATCGAGCATCCCCAGACTAACAGGTAAGCCGAGGCAGCAAACAGAGTAGTCCTACGGGGCCTCAAGCGAAGACTAGACGAAACAAAGAAGTAATGGGTCAAGGAGCCACACATCGTGCTTTGGGCCTACCGTACTACACTTTATTCTTCAACCGGGGAAACCCCTTTTCTCCTAGCATACGGGACATAGGAGATAATCCCCATCGAGACTCATATGTCCTCCACACGGAATGAAGCGCCATTGGACGAGGAAACAAATAGCGATGCACTGAGAGAGAAGCTCGAATCTCGTCGAAGATGTACGATCAGAAGCAGCCCTCCGCGAGGCCTCGCTGAAACAAAATATCTCAATCAGGCACAATGCTGAAGTTATACGATGAGAAATCCAAGTAGGCAGTCTCATTCTAAAAAGGAATCACAAAGATTCTTGCGAAGGCAAACTCGCCGTAAACTAAGAAGGACCCTACCGTGTTAGAGCAAAAATATAGAATGGGGCCTACTACCTAGAACACCTTATCAGGGAAGAACTAGCTCGACCATGGAACACCGAAAAGCTGAAACAATATTACAGTTAAGGCCTTTACTGTCGGCATGTCTCACCCATGCGACGAGCATAACGTACTGACCATAGACGCACGCCCAAGTACAAGCGTTGCACCACCGACGTAAGTCTAAGCAGGGTTTTAGTCAAAAGAGACAAAACCAATGCTCGACGGCGGTTCCTCGATCGAGTCTGCCATCGCCAAAGTACCATGAAAGGTAGAACGCCCAGCTCGCAATGGGAAGTTCACACCATGAACTCAGGCCACAATCGCAACTTGAGCTCCGCTCCCCTGCCCGAAAACTACCCAGGCCTTTCGACCAATTCCCCACACTATCAAACATCATTTTTCGAGCATACCCGAAGCATAACAATCAATCACTGAGGTATCTCATAAGACCAGCGTTGGCCGGCGTATGACACTTAGAAAAAAATAGACAAAGTATAAACATACAAGAAAATACATATTAACATAAAGCGGCCACGAGGGCCGCGATTGTGCATATTACATTACAACGGGGCCAATCCCCACAAAAATAAGATTACAAAAACATGGTACGCAGGCCAGAAGTACAGACAAAAGAAAAAGTTCACTACTCAATCTGCTGAAGATCCCTCTGGGCTGCCTGCGCATGCTCTTCGCCAAATAGAAGAAATTCGAGGACGATTATCTTGCCATCTTTAACAGTATAGAGAAACCCGATGCCCTCAGTCGACAACTTAACATTGATATTCACTATCTTTAGCTGATCTACGGTGTTTTGAAAGGCTTCCTGCTGATGGCCAGACAATCGTCCTCGGCCTGGGTAATATGCGCGACCAGCTCTGCCCAGGTTGATAGCTTCTTCACGTCCTCATTCTCATCCTCAGTAGGGGCAACAATGACTTTCAGCTGCTCGACCAGGTCTTCAACAACCTTCTTTTGGGCGGCGAGGACATCCCTCTCCATGAACATCTCTTCCCGACACTTTTTCACGGCCTCCTCGACGACCCTCTCCCGCTCCTCTTGAAACTTCTTAGCCCTTTCCTCTAGGGCCGCCACCGCAACCTGAGATTTTTTTCAACTCAGACTCATGCTGAGAACCATCCTCGATGTAGACCACCACCATCTCTAAGATTCTTATCAGAGCAGAAGCATCCTGCACAAGCATGGTCTGTTTCCTCGGGCGGCCCATTTCCTCGGGCTTTAGGGACTCTACCCGAGGAATGGCCAGAGAAGACCCCTCAAAGAACCTCTTGTTATGCAGGCACAAAGGCAACTCAAACCTACTTTTTTTATCTTTCTCTACTGAGGTCCATAAACTCGTCCAGACGCGAACGCTTAAGCCTCGAGCTCATGGGTAGAGACGACGATTAGGTAGCATAAGGGGTGGACGAGGAGGTCCCCGACCCGTTCTGAGGAGGAGCTGCTCGCTGGCTGAGGCGACTTTTTCCTATCGTCACACCTCCTTTCATTTTCCCTTGAGCGTTTTTCACCACCCGCTCCTGTGCAAAAGACATATTACCCTACAAAATAATGGACACATCAATACATGAAGGAAACAACAACTCAGATAAACTAAGCGAAAGTAAAAGACTGCCCAACAGTTCAAGAGCCCCCGCGCGAGTGCTGCACTCGAGGAGATCTTTTGTATTAATATACCTGGTCTCCTCCTAAGGACCCCCATCTTCCTCGTAAATGATTTTCCCAGCACGAGTCACGCACTGGACAGGGAGAAAACTATCCACATAAGCCACCAGCTTGACATAGCTGGTTCGATCATCATCCCCCAACTGATGAGGGGTAACAATGTACTCGTCGATTGAGCGGGTAAAGTGGCTCCACTCCAGCAAAAAGGGAACTGGAACAGCCGCCGAGCAACTATCTTGCCATGCTCGTCCACCAAGTCTTCCCCGTTTTCATCCGTGGAGACCTCCCAGACGAAGGTCGAATCGGTGGCCGTCTCT
Organism: Lathyrus sativus; assembly: GCA_963859935.3. Taxonomy (NCBI): domain Eukaryota; kingdom Viridiplantae; phylum Streptophyta; class Magnoliopsida; order Fabales; family Fabaceae; genus Lathyrus; species Lathyrus sativus. Next base: position 274,993,439 of record OZ012735.1, read on the forward strand.
GATACAGGTTCGATAACATAAAACCTCTCTTTAAAAGTCCGAATGGACTCAGAAAAAGGTTTAAACATTTTTCTCCCCTGCTTCAGGGAGACCCAGCCGAATTTCCTCCCCGTTACCTGTCGTTGGAGTTGGAAGATGGTGAAGAACAAGGGGAGAGTAGCCCCAATCTCCAGGTACTCACATACCAGCTTAAATGCCCGCATAAAGGCAATCGAGTTTGGATGCAGATGCGAGGTCGCTTGGTCCAAATGTACGAAGACCGCCCTCTGGAAATCCGAAAAGGGAAGCCTTAGCCCAATCTCCTTGGAAACATACTCGTACATAGGAAACCTCTCCCCGTATGATGAGAATATACGATCATCTTCTCTGGGGAATTAGACCTTCCATTCCCTTTCAGCCCCCCACTATTGTGAAACTGTCCCTAATATAAGTAGCAAAGAGTGAGGCGTGCTATATTGGTTCGACCACAAACCACTCTTCAGCGGTGATCCTCAAAACGGGCACCTCCCCAGCGTCAGGAGGCGTGAAGGCATCGTTGATTTCAGTTTCTTCCAAGGAGCTTTCCTTGGATAGGCCTCTCAGATTCTCTTCTTCAGACTCGTGTGACATCTCTTTTACCTGAAAAGTAGAGGACAAAAATGAATTCAATGACAAAGTCAAATCCACCCTTCCACTACTAGTCAAGTGAAAGGGCGCGCGAAGGTCCAATGACAACGTCCCCGACCTAATCCCTACTCAAATGGCACAGTCAACAACGGGGCGTGCCCGAGAAATCTCATTGACACATCCGGGGAAAAGTTCCTCGGGCACAAATCCCAGAATCTCCAAGAGGAAACCACCAAAAAGCTCATAAGCATACTGTAACCAGCGGTTCCCGCCGGCAGCAAATGCCTCCGTGCCGCTACGGTATCAGGATTAACTAAAAGCCTAAAAGTCTCTAAGTACTAAGTTCCTAAAGGTTTCAGCGACACCGGCAGCAGAAGAAAGTCTCCAAACCATTGTCTGCCAACAACATCCACCAGAAAATTGCCCTAAGACTACTCAGTTACAATCCTAACCACATGCAATCTAAGAGCCATAAATCAATTAAACGTATAACTAACAAGGAATTAATGTACTTGCATGGTCGAAGACGAATTTCTAGGTTCGAACGACTTTGGCCGGTCTGGTACAGTGGTCGGTCGAAGCTTAACAACGGCAGACGACTAAAAATAGAAACAGAGAGCGAAGGAAGAGAGAGAAGTGAAAGTGCAAATGAGATACGTCTCACTCTATTTATAGGCAGTCCCTAACACGTGCACGCACAGATAGAGGCATCATCATTACCCTAGCCTAGCCATCATTGCGCATTAAATGCATCACACGACTCGAGGCACACATGGCACTTCCCCTCTTCAGATCCCATCAACCGTTGGTCTCCCCGTACCTCGAGCTCCCCGGCAAGCAACATGACAGATACCGGGCACAGATTCCCTTGGGCACAAGGTCCTGGTCCCATCTTTGCAGCTAGCGACGACCTTGCGCGGAACATAGACTATTCTTAAGTCATCACTCCCATGCTCGGAAGCAACGACTTGGAGGGGGTTACTGTTTCAGACTAGCCCAATGGCTAGGCATGACCCTTTCCACTTATGCTCCCAGAAAGCCCAATTGCCTAAGTCTAGCTAAGTGGGGGAAGACATTTACCTTTCTGCCCTTCCAACAGGGGAGGTTGACCGGTTTACCCCTAGGCCAACACTCCTTCTCGACAAGACTTGTCCGTCACGCACGGCTCCACCATCTAGAAACAATCAAGACGCTTGTGCCCGTAACTACGCCTCTGCCCATAACAATGAATAGTTACAGACACCTATGCCCGTTCCAACGGCTAGTTCTGGCAGTTACCTATTCTTCGGGAAACAATTATCTCGCCCCCGAAAATAGGGACAATTGGCCAAGCGCTGGG
>OZ012735.1:274995883-275020237 GCA_963859935.3 Lathyrus sativus
AACTTAACAATCGCTCTTTAAATTCTGCCTTTAAATTTCTGCTTGCATGGTTTAAATTATGACATTATCTCTCTGTTTGCATGATTCAATTATCTCACGCGTTTACTATTATTTCTGTCACATTTCACACATCCGAAGGTTAGGTCTAACTGTTTGGCCGCCGCGCCAATAGTCCGTAAAACTTCACACATTCAATTTCAAATCCTCAAAACTACAAACTACAAACCCTAATTTTCACAAATGCCTCGCCGCAGGCAAAATTACAATTTTACCCTTAGCATTAGGTCAAAGAGCCGCCGCGCTCATTTTAGGGTTTCCCGCCGTGGAATCCCTAATTTAACCCTAATTACAACTTAACATTTCAACGTAGAGATTTGGAGTTTCTACACTCCACGTAAGCGTGTCCTTAAGATGCGTTTATTCCCCTTGAGACCTTGACCACAGTCAAGAAGTTTCTAACCTCCCTATTGAGGGGAACTACGATTACTCTGATTCCACTCCCGTAAGGATACGTAGGCACAAGATGCGATGTCTTGCCGAGTAAACTTAGAATTAACCCCCTTTATTATTTATTATTGCTTATTTATATTTTATTTATCTTTGCTATTTAATTATTTTGCTTATTATTTTGTAATTGTTTCTTGGATGTAAAGTTGTTTAATTATTTAATTATTATTATGGTTAGTAATTAGGGAGTGTAACAACATGTATGTAATATTAAAATAAATTTAGATCACTTTTAAATAAAGATAATTAAAATAAACACGTCACACACGTAAGTCGATTTTAATCGCCGTCTCACTTCCTAAGGATATCCCTCAAGTTGCCTACGAATAATGGTTAAGTGGGGTGTATAAAGCAAGTCCCTCAAATAAAAAAATCATCAAAGTCCCTTATGGTTGCCTTTACGAATCAAGTCCCTTTCGAAAAATGATGATGGTCCCTTATATGTGCTTATTACATCCCACAATGGCCTTCAAAGTCAAATTGTCCCTCACATACCCCTTAACATCCAAAGTAAGGACTACCTACTCCATTATAGTAGGGATAGTCTTACTAAAGGAAAGAATGAAGAATAAGAAAGACCTTTAAACATTAGGGTAGGTTACTCCTAGGTGCTTGCTCACTTCAAAATTGTTTCGCACTTAAACAAATTTTCAACAAGTTTTCAAACAAGTTCTTAACACATCCTTACATGGATTATTTATTAACTATTCTGAAAATTTTCTATTCACACACTACAATTTCAAAACAATTCAAAAGTGAGCTTAAGTACCTAAGAGCCCATGGATAACCATGGATGAAAAGGATGCTAATACCTTCCCTTTTCATAACCTACCCCCCGGACCCAAAATATTCTCTAAGGTCTTTCCTGTTCTTTTATAACCTTTCCTTATGGATAAAATAAAAGTCGGTGGCGACTCTTGCTATCCGCAACATTGTTTAAAGTCAGTTCACCGGGTTACAGAACTGGCGACTCTGCTGGGGATTTATTTAAGAGGGGTACCCTTAGGAATTAAGATCACTTTAAATTGTTTGCCTTGTTTGCTTTATTATTATATTGTTGGGGTGCTCTTATGTGTGAAAGGTCCTAACCCGGATCTAGCGTACCTTAGGTAAATGGCAATAGACCAAGGAAACTGTACGACGTATATCGATACGGTTGATCTGGTGGCCATAGTTAGTGCGACTTCTTGGTTGGTGCTTATATTCCTTAAGTCAAGTTGAGGATAATATTGAGGCTGCCATATGTTGTCAATGCACTAACTGACTTTAGAACCCTAGTTAACTCATCTTGGCCTTTAGAAAGTAGTGAGGTAACCGGCTTTGGTGCAGACTGAAGTTGGTTGACACTCGATACTACGCTCATTGAGATCTTAAACTTGGAGGGTTTTGGTTGGCAAGTAAGTTGCCTTCTGAACAACCACCCTTGTGAAGGATCAATGATATTGAGATCCCTTAGAACCTGGTTACTTTTGTAGGACAGGATGAACCATCTAACTTCAGGGGAGGGTACTTGCCTTTGAACCTCATGCAAGCCTTTAAACCTAGGGCTATGGTGTGACTTGTTTGTGTGTGCCACATATTTGTGATTGAGCATGACATCATGACATCATCATGCATCATAAGCATATCATTTTCCCTAACCATTTCAAGGACCAAAGGATTTATCTTTGTTCTTTGTTGCAGGTCATGGCTTCTGCTCGTAGAAACACCATCAGGATCAACTTTGTAGGGATACCTGCTAAGCTCAAGGAGTTGGTTTCCCTAGTGCCTTATCATTCCCAGTTCAACAAGAGACATGGTCACTTATTGGATCTAGTTACTTCAGGGTTCAGTGAAGACATGATGAGTGTGCTGTTTCAGTTCTTTGACCCTAAGCACCATTGCTTTACATTTCCTGATTATCAGCTGGTTCCAACCATGGAGGAGTTCTCTAAACTTCTGGGTATACCTGTTCTGGATCAGAAGCCATTCACAGGCTTAGAGAAGGAGCTTAAACCAGAAGTTATTGCTGCAGCTCTACATCTGAAGAAGTCTGACATTGTTCTAGAGACGAGAAGTGGAGTTAAAGGTATTCTTGCCAAGGTATTAGTGGATAAAGCTCGAATGTTCTTGAAGGCTATGAGCTACGATGCTTTTGAGGAGATCTTAGCCTTATTGATTTATGGCTTAGTGTTGTTCCCCAATCCTGATCAGTTCATAGACGTTCATGCCATCAACATATTCCTGAGTCACAATCCAGTGCCTACCTTACTTGGAGACATCCTACATTCTCTTCACACCCGTACTACAAGGGCAAGAGGAACTTTGATGTGCTGCATACCTTTACTTTCTAGGTGGTTTATTTCTCACCTTCCTCGCTCAGTAATGAAGAATGAGCAAGGGTTCAGATGGTCCAAGAGGATCATGTCACTTTCTCACTCAGACATCCATTGGTGCTCCAGATCTATGGAGAATGTCACCATCATTGACCGTTGTGGGGAGTTTCCTAATGTGCCACTTCTAGGCATAAGAGGAGGCATCACCTACAACCCATCTCTAGCTTTACGACAGTTTGGTTACGCCCGGAGCGATGGTCCGCATGACATGTTGATTCAGGGCATTGTGTTTGATTACGACAACGATCTTCAGGGTTACCGTCAGAGATTCATCCGAGCTTGGGGAAAGGTAAACAGGATTGACAGCAAGACACTGGAGCCTAAGTACACTATTCCTATGGAGGCTTATCTCAGATGGGTACGATCTCGTGCTCAGACACTCATGATGCCATATCCTGCCATCCTACCAGTTACCATGGAACCTGTTGCTGAAGGAGACACAGCTTATACCATCCTTCACCCAGACATGCCTACTGATATGGAAGACTTGCAGAGATCATGGATCCAACTGAAAGAGCAAAGGGATACTTTCGAGGCTCATTACAAAGCAAGCCAAGCAAGGATCCTAGAGCTAACAAAGCTACTTCATGAGGAACGAAACCTCAACTCATACCTCAACACAAAGAGGAAACGTCCATGGGAGACTTAAAACCCCATCTTTTGTACTTATTTCGTTTTCATTTTTTGTAAGCCTAAAAGGCAAAACAAGTTATTACTAATAAAAAGTTACTTTCTTGTTTGTTTAAGCAAATTTAAATCCTGCGGTCCTTGAAAACATTGCATATGCATTCCCATATCATTGCATCACAGGTTTATAATTGTGCACAGGTTTCTCATCTTCTCGCTGTTTATTTCAGCAATGGCTCTTGAACAATCAGTTAAGGATCTCCAGGCACAGAATGCACAGTTCCAAGAGCTGATCCTGAACCTATCCAAGGGGCAGGATGAATTGAAGACACTGCTGGCCAAGAAGACTAAGAAGGCTAGAAGGTCTGCTGGGTTGCTCAACATGGGAAGAAGGTTCAAAGGTCCTGCCAAGACCAAGGAACAGGTTGAAGACTATGAATCTGAAGAATCTGAGCAGGAGAGAGGCAGTCTCCACAACACTATGGGGGACTCTGATTCTGAGGCTAACTACTACCATGAGCCTAACGAAGACAAATTCAAGATGCTGGTGGATAGAATGGATGCTATGGAATTACAGAAATCATCTGGGTTGGATTTTGAGGATTTGAGCTTGATATCTGGGGTGGTCATACCCATTGGGTTCAAAGTTCCTACATTTGTTGTCTATGATGGGGTCTCTTGTCCCAAATTGCATCTGAGGTCTTATGTCAGAAGAATTCAACCCCACATTGCTGATAAAAAGTTGTGGATCCATTTCTTTCAAGAGAGTTTATCTGGAGCTCAGCTAGAGTGGTATTATCAGTTGGAGAGTGTCAACATCAGAGATTGGAATGACCTTGCTGAAGCTTTCTACAAGCAGTATCAATACAATGCTGACTTAGCCCCCACTCGCATGCAGCTTCAAAGCATGTCTATGGGTGCCAAAGAAAGCTTTAAGGAGTATGCTCAGAAGTGGAGAGACTTAGTTGGAAGAGTTCAACCCCCTTTGACTGATAGGGAGTTGGTTGATATGTTCATGTGTACGCTGAATGGTCCGTTTTACAGTCATCTCATTGGAAGCTCATCATCTGGCTTCACTGAATTGATCATGACAGGAGAGCGAGTAGAGAATGGTATCAAGAGTGGTAAGATCCAAGTGGGCACTTCTTCATCAGGTGCTGCAAAGAAGCCTCCCACTGGGAAGAAAGAATCTAATGCTGTGTATGGTCAGCCTGATCGTAACAGAAGGCATCAGTCTGTTAGTGCAGTTCATGTTTCAAATCCAACTCCTGCAACAACAGAGCAGCCTCAAGGCAACCAACAGAGGGCTAGAAGACAGTTCACGAAGATCAACATGTCAATGGCTCAGGCATTGCAACACTTGTTGAAGGCTGAACTTATTACCCTGAGGGAGGCTCCTCAGAATCCCAATGTTACCTCTCCCAAGTACAATCCCAATGCACGATGTGCATATCATTCAAACTGTCCAGGACATGATACTAATAACTGCTGGGTCTTGAAGAACAAAATTCAGGATATGATTGATGCTGGAGAAATTGAGTTTGATCCACCAGGTACTCCAAATGTGATTACAGCTCCAATGCCAAATCACGAGAAGACTGTCAACGCCATTGATAAAGATATTGATGAAGATCTGCATGTCTATTCAGTTATGGAGTTGAGCACACCATTGTCTGTTATCAAAAAGAGGTTAGTACAAGCTGGGATCTTTCCAGGTTGTCATGAAGATTGTCTATATTGTACCTATAAGCCGGATAGTTGCTTCATTTTGAGAGATGGGATTCAACATCTCATGGATAAATATACTATAGTGTTTGAAAGAAGACCAGCATCTGTAGAAAGTATGGTGGATCATCTGACTCAGGGTAAGAATATTGAAGAGGTTGACATGGTTGACAAAGTACCACTAAGAATCACTTCAAAGGGTCCCATTAAAATCACTCATCAGGGCCCAATCAAGATTACTGCTGAAGGTCCTGTGAAAGTTGTTGCTGAAGCCAGAGTAGCTCCTCTGATCATTACCACTCCTAGTCCTATTCCTTATACATCTGACAAAGCTGTGCCTTGGCACTATGGGTCTGATGTTTACATCCATGGTGTCAAGCAGGAGCCTTTACCTGATATGCCTGTTGACATTGATAATATTGCTGGATCTAGCAAGATCACTCGTAGTGGAAGAGTCTTCTCTCCTCCAGTTGCTTCTAAGAGTGCAGTTACCCCTGCTGTTACTTCCACCACTGATGCTCGGGGCAAGGGTCCTGTTATTGAGCCTGTATCTACTGATGTGCCAGCTGCTGATGACCTCTCTAAGCAGATGGAAGAAGTATTGAAAATCATTCGCAAGAGTGATTATGATATTGTTGATCAGCTGGGGCACACTCCCTCAAAGATTTCTATGCTCTCCCTGTTATTATGTTCTGAGGCTCATGCCAAGTCATTGATCAAGTTTCTAAAGATGGCTCATGTACCCAGTGCAATTTCTGTGGACCAGTTTGAGAATTGTGTTGCTCACCTGACCTATGACAACGGGTTAGGATTTTCTGATGCTGACTTGACCCCTGCCAAGAGGGATCATAACAGGGCCTTGCATATTTCAATTGAATGCAGGGGCAACTACCCTGTCTCATGTGCTGATAGACAATGGTTCCTCTCTGAATGTGTTGCCTAAGGAAGTCCTGAACAAGCTGAGTCCTGAAGATACGGTATTGAAGCCCAGTAATATTGTGGTAAAGGCTTTTGATGGTTCTAGAAGAGTAGTGCATGGGGAAATTGATCTTCCAATCAAGGTTGGCTCTCAGGTGTTCACTGCTACATTCTATGTGATGGATATTCGTCCTTCGTACTCATGTCTGCTTGGTCGTCCCTGGATCCATGGGGCAGGTGCTGTGACCTCCACATTACATCAAAAGTTGAGATATCCGGTGAATGGAAAAGTTGTTACTGTCTTTGGAGAGGAAGAATACTTTGTCAGCCATGTAAACACTTTCAAGTATCTGGAAGTAGAAGGTGAATACATTGAAACTCCATGTCAGTCATTTGAAGTGGTTCCCTGGGCTGTTAAGGATTGTGTGACTCCTCCTGCTGTGAAGAAGGTTCCTGTGGTCATCAGAAACCCTCCAACAATGGCAATGGCCTCCCTCAATGATGCAAAAGCTGTGGTGGAAGAAGGTGGTTGTACTATTTGGGGTCAGCTTCCTGATATGCCATACAAGTCTGACAAGTTTGGTTTGGGTTTCACTGCAGAGTCCCAGAAGGCTGTTCGTCGTGCTCGTGCTGTTCGTATCACCAATCAAGGGGTTATCAATGCTGTGGGAGAACAAGATGAAGACTACAACTTGGAGGCATGGATTTTTCCTACTGTGGGTGCTGGACTCAATAATTGGACAGCTGAAGATGTTATCCCTATCTCCTTTAGTCAGGAGTAAATACTATTACTGTGTTATGTTTTTAAATTTATAATTTCTGGAACAATTAAAACTTTCAAGCCATGTGCCTTACCCGGGGCACAATGGTGTGCTTGTTACGGGTTGTCATTTCATTTGCATACTTCATTCAATAGAATCAATGGACGTTTCGTTTTCGTAAATATTGTGTTCCTTGTCTTTCTTTTTCTTTTATTTTTGCTTTATCAGCTATGTGTTCTTACACACACCCACGTCACTAAAATGCAGATCCTCATCCACTCTGGATCCAGTTGATAACAGTTCTACTATTGCCAATTACAATTTCGAGAATCCGATCTATCAAACTGAAGACGGAAACGAGGACGATTGTGAAATACCTGTAGGGCTTGCTAGGTTGTTACAACAAGAAGAGAAAGCTATACAGCCACATGAAGAGCCAGTCGAAGTTGTGAATCTGGGAACTGAAGAAAACAGAAAAGAGGTCCAGATAGGGGCTGATTTAGAGGACAGTGTCAAGAGCAGGTTGATTCAGATGCTACGTGACTATGTGGAGATCTTTGCTTGGTCTTATGAAGATATGTCAGGGTTGGATACAGACATTGTGGTTCACCGTTTGCCAGTGAAAGAAGATTGTCGTCCAAAGAAGCAGAAGGTTCGTCGTATGCGTCCTGAAATGTCAGAAAAGATCAAAGCAGAGGTAATGAAACAGTTCAATGCAGGGTTCTTGGCCGTAACTTCTTATCCTCAGTGGGTTGCAAATGTGGTACCAGTTCCTAAGAAAGATGGTAAGGTACGTATGTGTGTAGACTACAGAGATCTGAACAAGGCTAGCCCTAAAGATGACTTTCCACTTCCTCATATTGATATTCTGGTAGACAACACTGCTCAGCATAAGGTATTCTCTTTTATGGATGGTTTCTCTGGTTACAATCAAATCAAGATGGCACCTGAAGATATGGAGAAGACTACATTTGTGACACAGTGGGGCACCTTTTGCTATAAGGTAATGCCATTTGGTTTGAAGAATGCAGGGGCAACATATCAGCGTGCTATGGTGGCTTTGTTTCATGATATGATTCATCATGAGATAGAGGTATATGTGGATGATATGATAGCCAGGTCTCAGAATGAAGAACAACATCTTGATCATCTGCACAAGTTGTTTGAGAGGTTGAAGAAATACAGGTTGAGATTAAATCCAAACAAGTGTACTTTTGGAGTTAGATCTGGAAAGCTCTTGGGTTTCATTGTCAGTGGAAAAGGTATTGAAGTGGATCCTGCAAAAGTGAAAGCTATACGAGAGATGCCAGCTCCCCGTACTGAGAAGGAGGTTAGAGGTTTCTTGGGACGATTGAACTACATTGCAAGATTTATTTCCCAATTAACTACCATCTGTGAGCCAATCTTCAAGTTGTTGAAGAAAGATCAGGTGATGGAATGGAATGATGAGTGCCAGACTGCCTTTGATGAAATCAAGAGATATTTGCTATCAACACTCCAGAACATGTCACAAATGTCAAATCTATGCTGATAAAGTACATGTACCTCCATTTCCATTGAATGTGTTGACTGCTCCATGGCCCTTTGCCATGTGGGGCATTGATATGATTGGTGAGATCAAGCCTACTGCTTCTAATGGGCATCGTTTCATCCTGGTTGCTATTGATTACTTCACGAAGTGGGTAGAGGCAGCTTCATTTGCATCTGTGACTAAGAATGTTGTGGCTCGGTTCATTAGGAATAATCTCATATGTAGGTATGGTATCCCTGAAAGGATTATCACTGACAATGGCTCTAATCTGAACAACACTATGATTACTGATCTCTGTACGCAGTTCAAGATTAAGCATCACAACTCTTCTCCGTATCGTCCAAAGATGAATGGGGCAGTTGAAGCTGCTAATAAGAACATTAAGAAGATTGTACAGAAGAGGACTGTTACTTACAAGGATTGGCACGAGATGTTACCATTTGCTCTGCATGGTTATCGTACTACAATACGTACTTCAACAGGGGCAACCCCATTCTCCTTAGTCTATGGTATGGAAGCAGTTCTGCCTATTGAAGTTCAGATCCCCTCCTTGAGAATTATGAAGGATGCAGGCTTGGATGAAGATGAGTGGATTCAGACTCGACTTGACCAGATAAATTTGATTGACGAGAAAAGGTTAGCAGCAGTTTGTCATGGCCAGATGTACCAGAAACGGATGATCAAAGCTTTTAACAAGAAGGTTAAGCCAAAGGTATATCAGGCTGGTGACTTGGTAATCAAGCGTATCATATTACCACAGGGTGATCCTAGGGGCAAGTGGACTCCAACATATGAGGGACCATTTGTAGTCAAGACAGTGTTCTCAGGAGGTGCCATGATACTGACTACAATGGATGGTGAAGACTTCCCACAACCTGTAAACGCAGACATAGTTAAAAAATACTACGCATAAAAAGAGACCCGCTAGGTTGACAGGCCTAGGCAAAAATAAGGGCATCCCGGCAAACCAAAAGGGTTTGGGCAAAAATTACGGATATATATATAAAAAGATGTACACTCGGCAAGTCGAAAACCTGAAAAGGCGGCTTGGGCAAAAAAGGGTATCCCGGTGGATTGAAAACCTGAAAGGGCAATCCAGGCAAAAGTTAGGGATTAAAGCGTATGACTATGTCTCGTTTGGATCACTCATGAAACTGCAACCAGTTGTACTACTTACTCAAGCTCAAACAGATGAAGCTCAATCCAATCGTTTCCGTCTCAACAGCAAGAAGATGAGATACTTGAGTGGCAATAGTAGAATTGAAACTCAATAGGATTATTTCCCACATAGCTGATTCTTTTTGTAAAACTTCATGACAAAATTCTCTTACTAGGGTTTATGTCTCCTTGTACAAACTTACCCGTGTATGGGTCACTTTTGATATAAATAAACTCCATCTTTTGAATCCAGATTTACTTTTACCCTATTTACATAAGTGAAACGTCCATTGGTTGTGTTTGAATGTATGTATGCCTTTGAATATGATTGATGTTTACCAGAAATGCATGTATGCTTTTAATATGATTGATGTTTACCAGAAATGCATGAAAATGCAGTAATAGTATTTACTAAGGACGAACGAGGGAAGGATTTCAACGAAGCTTCGCCGGTTCATCTTTACAAGACAGTTACAAACCATCAGTAGGACTAATCCATTTTCACAAAGTCTAATCTCCCCTGGAATTTATATCCATCTCTTTTATACGGGAAATTACTTTCCAATAAGGGCACGATGAACGAAGACGGGATGTTATACTTATCCTACTATCAAACGAAAACGAAGGTTATCTATACCCTACTATCCCCAACAACGGGAGGTTATCTATACCTTGTTATCCCCAACAACGGGAGGTTATCTATACCTTGTTATCCCCAGCAGACGGAGGGTTATATATTCTTCAACAACGAATCGGGATTTATTTTTCTTGGCCAGCAGTTGTTATACAAGGATATCCAGACACTTCCAGCAGTGTCATAGCATACATACATCATTTACATCATACCATAACATATATGTCTATAGTACATTACCTAAGTGCATCATGTCATACATGCATACATAAAGCATAAACTAATGTTGTTATACAGAATGCTACCTTGTTTTCAGGTTAATTATCCAACAAACAATCTTATGATCTTTGGGACTGCTTTATTGTAACCTCAGGGTTACTTTATCCTCCTGATGAGCTTCTTATTACTTTGGGACTGCTTTATTGTAACCTCAGGGTTATTTTATCCTCCTGATAGCCTCTCATGACTTCAAGACTGCTTTAGAGCTACTGATTGCTCTATCCTCCTGAAATCATCCTATTACTGCAAGACTGCTTTAGAGCTATTCATTGCTCTATCCTCATGAGGTCATATTACTACTTCAAGACTGCTTTAGAGCTATTCATTGCTCTATCCTCCTGAAGCCATCTAATTATTTCAAGACTGCTTTAGAGTTATCCATTGCTCTATCCTCCTGAAATTACATTATTATTTCAAGACTGCTTTAGAGCTATCCATTACTCTATCCTCCTGAAATCATTACTTCAAGACTGCTTTAGAGCTATTGATTGCTCTATCCTCCTGAAGACATATCACATTATTATTTCAAGACTGCTTTAGAGCTGTTGATTGCTCTATCCTACTGAAGCCATTCTATTACTTCAAGACTGCTTTAGAGCTATTGATTGCTCTATCCTCCTGAAGCCATTATTACTTCAAGACTGCTTTAGAGCTATTGATTGCTCTATCCTCCTGAGGTCAGATTTATCACTTCAAGACTGCTTTAGGGTTATCATTATTGATTGCTCTATCCTCATGAAGACATGCTGTTACATCAGTATTACTCCAGACTCCTGACAGTTCTCATTATACTACTGAAGAACTTTCCCCTAGTGGCATCTTTAAGCCCACTCAATCATGTTCAACCAACCATCAATATCACTCCATGCACTGGTGAGTGCAAATTTTTGGGCTTTTGTGTTCAATCCCCTTCAACCTTCCAGGTTACGACTGACAAATATACCAATCTAACCCCTCAGGTTTCAGAAAATTGAACAGGGGCAGCTGTTGCACCCCAAAATTTGCCCTCACAATACAAGACTTTGTGTTCCAAGAAGGTTCACAAGGTTCACAAAATTCACAATTGGTCAGAAGAGTTGACAATTCCCTCAGACAATGCACCTCCTAAGCAGTGCATCCAAAACTAGGGTTTTGACTTTAATCAGGCTAAATGGACTTCCAAGACTTCAAGTGAGCTTCATAACATCTTATATGTGTATAAGAACCCCCATGTCAAGTTTCAAGACTTTTCTCAAAAGTTTGCTCAGTCAGATGATCAGATAAGTCAAAAGCAGTCAATGCAGTTAAAAGGTCAAACTGAGGTCAACTGTGGTCAAACCAAAGTCAAACTTCATGATTTTTTTTTGCCAACATCAAAGAGAGGTTGGGTAAGAAATATTATCATAATAACTGTAATACCCCAAATTTTGCCCTAAGATTTGTCGTCGCATTTCATTGCATTTAATCAATTACTAACAAATTTGTGTAGTCGTTTGACTTTTTGCAGGTAAATATCATATGGCATGCATTTTTTTTTCTAAAAAAGTAAAAATGGCACAATTGGCAGGAGGACATGTGTAAGGAGTTATGAGTGTGAGAGGTTGAGAGTTCGAATCTCACCTTTGTCACTTTTTTTTGTTTTTTATTATTTTTACTCTAAATTTTTCTATCTTTCATTAAAAAAATAACAAAAATAGTTTTTTATTATTATTTAATTATTATTTTCGTATTTTAATTAAATCATTTTTTAAAATATTATTTTTTTCACTTTTTTCTAAATTATTCATAAAAATATCCAAAAAATCATAAAATAAAAAATATTGAAAAAAATTTTGTTCTTTTTATAATATTTTTTATTTTAGGAATCAATAGGATTATTAGTTTTTATTTTAAGTTTATTTTAATTATTTTAAATTATTTAAATTTTATTTTTTCTTAACTAATTATTTAGTTTGGGCTTTAAAATGGGCTTTAGGGACATTATTGACAATTTGGTGTTAACCCTAATTTGTTCCCTATATATACATGTGTTGCCTTGTTGGAAAAAAGGGAGAGAATGAAAAAAAACCTAAGAGGAGTGAGTGCCGTTTGCCGTTATTTAGTTTTCTTCTTCATCCATTACTATTGTTTCTTTTTCTTCATCGTTTACCGTTATTTCTTTTCCTTCATCTATTACTGTTGTTTCTTTTTCTTCATCTTTTACCGTTATTTCTTTTTCTTCATCTATTACCGTTATTTCTTTTTCTTTATCTATTACTGTTACGTTTATATATTTATATATAATTTTTAAATTGTTAGAGTTTATATATATAAGATTTTTGATCGAATTGTGTCGATACGATGTTTGCACATTTGTGTGCATGACGCGTGACATTTGTGTTAGTTCGATCTGATTGCGATGATCGCATTTTTGTGTGAGCAATAATACTATTTTTTGCTTAATTTCTTTTTCTTTGCGATAAATTTTGTTTCGTCCGATTTAGATCTGGTTGCGATGAGCGCATTTCTGCGTTAGCAACATTGTTGGGTTATTTGGCACATTTAAAATTCATTATTGCTTTATTATTATTATTATTATTATTATTATTATTATTATTATTATTATCATTATTTATTATTATTATCATTATTATCATTATTATTACCATTATTATTATTATTGTTATCATTAATTTATTAAAATTTTTTATAATATAAAAATCTGTTTTTTAAAATAAATAACATTTTTTCCAAATTAATATGAAAACCTATTATTTTTAAGAAAAACTTTTTTTTAGATAAATTTAAAATAATAACTAAAATCTTTTTTTTAAAATAATAACTAGAACCGTTATTTATTTTATTTTATTATTGTTCAATTCAAATTTCATTATCATATTGTATCTGCTCCTCTCATGTAACCTCGCGAACTTAACAATCGCTCTTTAAATTCTGCCTTTAAATTTCTGCTTGCATGGTTTAAATTATGATATTATCTCTCTGTTTGCATGATTCAATTATCTCACGCGTTTACTATTATTTCTGTCACATTGCACACATCCGAAGGTTAGGTCTAACTGTTTGGCCGCCGCGCCAATAGTCCGTAAAACTTCACACATTCAATTTCAAATCCTCAAAACTACAAACTACAAACCCTAATTTTCACAAATGCCTCGCCGCAGGCAAAATTACAATTTTACCCTTAGCATTAGGTCAAAGAGCCGCCGCGCTCATTTTAGGGTTTCCCGCCGTGGAATCCCTAATTTAACCCTAATTACAACTTAACATTTCAACGTAGAGATTTGGAGTTTCTACACTCCACGTAAGCGTGTCCTTAAGATGCGTTTATTCCCCTTGAGACCTTGACCACAGTCAAGAAGTTTCTAACCTCCCTATTGAGGGGAACTACGATTACTCTGATTCCACTCCCGTAAGGATACGTAGGCACAAGATGCGATGTCTTGCCGAGTAAACTTAGAATTAACCCCCTTTATTATTTATTATTGCTTATTTATATTTTATTTATCTTTGCTATTTAATTATTTTGCTTATTATTTTGTAATTGTTTCTTGGATGTAAAGTTGTTTAATTATTTAATTATTATTATGGTTAGTAATTAGGGAGTGTAACAACATGTATGTAATATTAAAATAAATTTAGATCACTTTTAAATAAAGATAATTAAAATAAACACGTCACACACGTAAGTCGATTTTAATCGCCGTCTCACTTCCTAAGGATATCCCTCAAGTTGCCTACGAATAATGGTTAAGTGGGGTGTATAAAGCAAGTCCCTCAAATAAAAAAATCATCAAAGTCCCTTATGGTTGCCTTTACGAATCAAGTCCCTTTCGAAAAATGATGATGGTCCCTTATATGTGCTTATTACATCCCACAATGGCCTTCAAAGTCAAATTGTCCCTCACATACCCCTTAACATCCAAAGTAAGGACTACCTACTCCATTATAGTAGGGATAGTCTTACTAAAGGAAAGAATGAAGAATAAGAAAGACCTTTAAACATTAGGGTAGGTTACTCCTAGGTGCTTGCTCACTTCAAAATTGTTTCGCACTTAAACAAATTTTCAACAAGTTTTCAAACAAGTTCTTAACACATCCTTACATGGATTATTTATTAACTATTCTGAAAATTTTCTATTCACACACTACAATTTCAAAACAATTCAAAAGTGAGCTTAAGTACCTAAGAGCCCATGGATAACCATGGATGAAAAGGATGCTAATACCTTCCCTTTTCATAACCTACCCCCCGGACCCAAAATATTCTCTAAGGTCTTTCCTGTTCTTTTATAACCTTTCCTTATGGATAAAATAAAAGTCGGTGGCGACTCTTGCTATCCGCAACATTGTTTAAAGTCAGTTCACCGGGTTACAGCTTCGACCACCCGAAGAATCTCATGTTTTGTTCGAGATACTGCTTTGGTATCATCGAAGAGCCTTAATGGATAAGGTACTGCTTCAACCACCCGAAGAATCTCAAGTTTTGTTCGAGATACCGCTTTGGTATCATCGAAGGACCTTAACGAATGAGGGGCCGCTTCGACCACCCAAGGAGGATGGTTTGTACCGCTTTGGTATCATCGAAAGACCTTAACGAATGAGGGGCCGCTTCGACCACCCAAGGAGGATCGTTTGTACTGCTTTGGTATCATCGAAGAGCCTTAATGGATAAGGTACTGCTTCGACCACCCGAAGAATCTCAAGTTTTGCTCGAGATACTGCTTTGGTATCATCAAAGAGCCTTAATGGATAAGGTACTGCTTCGACCACCCGAAGAATCTCAAGTTTTGTTCGAGATACTGCTTTGGTATCATCGAATAGCCTTAATGGATAAGGTACTGCTTCGACCACCCGAAGAATCTCAAGTTTTGTTCGAGATACCGCTTTGGTATCATCGAAGGACCTTAACGAATGAGGGTCCGCTTCGACCACCCAAAGAGGATCGTTTGTACCGCTCTGGTACCGCGAAGAACCTTATTGGATAAGGGACTGCTTCGAGCACCCAGAGAATATCAGGTTATCTCGTTCATCTATTTTGCATCCTGTCATCCCGTTCTGGTATATCCCATGTCTTTGCATTTTTACTTGCTTGTCGGACAAATCTCGGGGTCTTTTTGTATCTAATTGACTTCCACCCTAAAAATGCACGCCATGCAGTTGTTCATTCTTTCAGGTTCAAGGCAATTAGATAGGGGCATCTGTCATACCCCAAATTTGTCCTACCTTTTTTTAAAAAATTTATTTGCCCGATTTTGTTTTTAATTTACCTCGCTTATACAGCGTAGCGTAATTTTCAGCAAAAACAGGCATTTTCACTTTTTAGCCCAATAAGAGCATGCCACATGGCATTTGTTTTTTGTATATATTTATCATTATTTTTTGTTTCATAATTTCATTTTTTATGATAGGTTAATATAATTTTTTTTTATATTAATTTTAATTAGTTTTGAATTAGAAACTAAGATTTAAATTAAAAATCTTAATTAGATAGATTTAAAGTAGAACTTGTTTATAACTTAGAATTTTAATAGATTTAAAATAGAGGTAGAATTTTAAATTAGATTAGAATTTAGATCTTTTTTTATTTATTATTTTTAATTAAATTAGATTAGATTTTAATTAATTAGCTTAGATTTAAAATTGTAATTAATAGTTAGAGTTAAATTATAAATAGGAAATAGGTTTATTAATTTAGTTTATTATTCAGAAAAAATTAAAAAAAAAAATAGAAAAAGAAATTGAGTGAGAAACACGGTTGATGTGTAGTTGGATATAAAAGGGTAACCTACCCTAGAGAATGGGGGAGGTTACTGTTCACCGAACCCTAAATTGGGCCGCCCCCTTTCTAACCCTAATCTACTGTTCACTGCCTCTCTCAAAAACACCATCTCCGCCCCTCTTTTCATCAACCTCCATCGCCTTTTTCTCTTCCTCCTCCCAACGCCTAAAACCCGCCGCCGTTTCCACTACACTAACAAACCCATTTTCTTTCTCACGAAACCCTCTCCTCTTTCGAATTTCACTCTCGCCAGATTCCTCTTCTCTCCAACCTAAAAGCTCTCACCAGAAAACTCTGACACTCCTCACAAACCTCCGCCACCATCATCATAAACCCTAAATAGACTCACCCGTCAAACTCACAAAATCCAACCACACGACAACTCAGGTATTCTCTTCCCTCAAGCTTACTCGCTTCCATCTTCGGCAAGCTGAAACCGCCACCTCCGTAATAGTGTTCATAATCCATTCACTAACAGAACACGAACTCGAGCTCGTGTCGGGACAGTTTGGTTTTCTTTTCAACAAGTTCGTCACAGTTAGGGGTGGCAACAATAGATCGTGAAGTACAATAAATTGGATCCAACAAAAAGTTTGCAACCACACCATTCGATGGCGATGTCGAATATCAGTCCCGGCTGCTGTTGGATATTGTTTGCTTTGTTTTGACATGTTGCGACAATGTTGAGTTTCACGTCGACAACACAACTGTAACTGAGACTCCCTCAACTTACAGCAACCATCGTGCATACACGTCGAGCCGCTCAAAGTTCCAGGGATACAAAAACAAGACGTCTTCAATTGAGCTTTGTCTTTGTCGGTTTCGAGTATATCTCAACAGCTTGAATGGAAGGTGTTTGCAACAGCTTGTTTTGCAGGATATTGTGAATATATATCAACAGCAACAACTTTTATATTGTAACAACGGTTTTGTAGGATGTCTTAGTGAATTCCAGCTTGACATTTCACATGATATATCTTAGTGAATTCCAGCTTGACATTTCACATGATGCAGATACGATGCAAACTCGGCAGCTCCCACTTAGAAACAAGGAACCTGCATCAAACGCAGCAACCACCAAACTATGATAGCTCCCACTTAGCAGCAAGCTCGGTACGACATCATTGAATCCCGCATTGCAGAACGCTTCTCCCGTAGCGACGACAACATTGGAACAACACGGACGACACCATTTCAAATCAGCAACAAATTCAATGGATTCTTGACTAGTTTTCAACAATGATTCCGACGACGTCACAACCTCAATAACATCCCAACTCAGCAGCAGCTACTATCGTTTATGTCGGTAACGATTCACATTTGTCTTAATAATCTCATGTTTCCTGTTGTGCTCAATGTCTTGCTAAGGGTTAATATGTTAGATAAGAATTCAATGACTATGCTTTTATTGTGTTGGGTTCAGACTTGGGATGTTATTCTTGTTTCTTTTTCTTAAGATGATTACTGATGATTGCTGCTTCATTGTATTTAAAAACTCAAGAACCCTTGTTTTTCACAGATTAATTATATGTTGTTGAGTCGGTTTTTAGTATAGTTTAGGCATTATGCTTGTTGTATTTCATTTGTCTTTGTGCTGAATTTGCAAGTCAGTTGTATATGTTTATGCTAAATTTCAACATCGAAACGTTGCGCCATTACTGCGATTTATAGTCTGAAAGTGTGAGTTTCGTATTTGTGTCATAATGCTGGAAATGCGAATTAGTTTGGTTTCGATTATCGATTGTTCATTTGTGTTTAATTATAATCTCGCGAATCCATGAGCTTTGCCAAAATTGGTATGCTGCCGATAGTTGTGCATCTTCTTTGCTTTTCTAAGCGTTTTGTTTTTTTCTTCGAACTGATTTCGGCCGTCCAAATCGTAAGTTCTTGGATAGAGTATATTCTGTTTTACTCTTGCTTTGGTAAACAAGTGATTGCGTGTTTCTAATGTGCTCGTATTTAATTTGTTGCAAATGTTTGGTTGTAAAGGTTCTAGGATAAAAAGCTATTGCTCTTTTACTTTAAACACGTGAAAGTTCTTATTCATTGATACCATGGTTAAATGATACAAATGATAATTGGTTTCATTGGGTTTACCGGCTACTAGTGGCTTTAGTGTCATTCCTTATGGTTGTTATTATTTTCGTGAAATAGGCTGGTAGAGATTTCTTTTGGACTAACCAATTAGTTTTTGACTGATGTGGGTATAAAAAATAAAGATTATTATTATTATTATTTTAAGTGGTAATTAATCTTATACCCATTAGACTTGCCAAGACAATTTAAAATATTTTTTTAAGAGTAGCGTTTTCAAAATTCAACTAATTATTTCCCAAGATATTTAATTTAGATTTTTCCTAATTAATTTATCGAAAGTAGTAGGCTCTTGGGGTCTAGCATCCTTTGGGTCCTTGAACAACCGCTCTCGAGGCGCACGCCCTTGAGTTGTGGTTGTTCCGTTTTTCGATTTTCAAAACTGTTTTTCACTCAATTCAATTAAAATTTCTAAAAGATATTATTAGTCAATTTTTATTTGATTATATATTGTTATAAGAAATTTCCAATTATTATTTTTTAAATAAATATATTTCAAAACTATTAACAAATAATATTTTAAATATTGAAAAGCTATACTTTATTAATTGAGTTAAAACTTTTCTAAAATATTAAACTTTTCCCAAATCAAAACTTTACAATTGATTAATTAATTTTATAAAAATTAAGACTATTTTTCTTAATTAAATTAAACTTTTTTTCTTAAGTAAATTTCAAAACAATTGAATTCTTGGATCTTGCATTCCTTGAATTTTTAAGCAACCGCTCTCGAGGTGCACACCTTGAGTTGTGACCTTTCCGATCTTATTTTCTAGAATACCTAGCGCGCCTAGTCCGAGTACGCTAAATCCAAATTATTTTCTTAAATTAAATTACGAAAGTATCAAATTCTTGGAGTCGCGCATTCCTTGAATTCGAGAGTGACAACTATTGAGGCACACGCCTCGAATAGCGCGTCATTTGAACTTTCGTTTCTAAAACACTTCTCCTAATTATTTGGACAAGTACTCTCACTGTCCAGCAAACATATTTTATAATTAATGGGATGAAAGAGATGTCGTTGGGATCTAGCATTCCAACGATATCCCGACTAATTGGTTACGAGGCTGACGTCTCGCTTATCAAATAGTCGTCATTCCTCTTAAATTTTCAAACCGCCTAACCTCATTCCTCACCTTCGTGCGATCGAGTCAAAACCCTAGTTTGTTTCTAAACCATACGTCAAATCCAAACTATTTTCTTGATTAAATTACGAAAGAATTGAGTTCTTGGAGTCTCACATTTCTTGAATTCTTGAGTAACCACTCTTGGGGCGAACGCTTTAGGTTGTAGATTACTCGACCTTTCGTCTATAAAATACATGCACCAACTATTTGGACGAATATCGTCACTGTCCAACAAACACAATTTCATAATTATTCGAATGAAAAAGGTGTTGTTGGGATCTAGCATTCCAATAATATCCCGATTATTTGATTGCGAGACTGACATCTCGTTTATCGAGTATTCGTCATTCTCCCTTAAAATATTCTATCCAACTCTCTTTTCTCGCCCCGTGTGATTGAAACTTTCTCAAACACAAATTTCGAAGTTAGTCGAATGAAAAAGGTATCGTTGGGATATAGCATTCCAATGATATCTCGATTAATTGATTGCGAGGCTGATGTCTCGTTTATCGAGTAGTCGTCATTCTCCCTTAAAATATCCAACCATTCTAACTCTTTTATCGCCCCCGTGCGATCGAAACCTTAAACCTATTCAAATCCATTCTCTTTCCCAAACCAAAACATCCAATGCGATAAACCTAATCCCTCGCCCTTGCGCGATCCCTACAAAACAACTCTTCTCAAAGAACATTGTTTAGTTCCTTCTTCCGCGCATAACAAACTCGTGCTTCAGCCTCCCCTAGCGAGCAGACAAGCCAACGTTTAGCAGTTAGAATGTGACCTAAACACTCGTTCATTTTTAAACCCTGTACCTGTAGTTAGCCGAACTACGGCAGCTCTGATTTCTCATTTATCAATGAGAATACGTAGGCATAGGATTGCGATGATCCTAGCGAGCACTTTTCTTTCTTTCCCACCTTTAGGTTCCCATACCTTTTACCAAAGAACATTGTTTAGTCCCTTCTTCCGTGCATAACAAACTCGTGCTTCAGCCTTCCCTAGCGAGCAGACAAGCCAACATTTAGCAGTTAGAATGCGACCTAAACACTCGTTCACATACCAAACCTTTTACCGTAGTTAGCCGAACTACGGTTGCTCTGATTCTTCATTATCTTCTGAATGTAAGATACGTAGGCACAAGATTACGATGATCTTGGCGAGCACAATCCCCTCTTTTTCCCGTAGTCCCACGAACTACGAATGCTCTGATTTTCCACTTCTTACAAGTGAAGATACGTAGGCACAAGGGCCCCAATCCTTGGCGAGCACCCTATCTTAAAACCACTCATTCCCCCTTATAGGAGAAACCTTAGAAGAAAACAAACAAGCATAGCTAACTTTACTCTCGAATCGATCAAGAGGTTCCCGTTGAGTACAACGGACATGAGGGGTGCTAATACCTTCCCCTCATGTAATCGACTCCCGAACCTAGAATATTGGTTGCGATGACCATGTTCTTATCCCTTTAAAGGTTTTATCGATATTTTCCTATTCCATCCTTGGAATGAATAAAGTTCGGTGGCGACTCTGTTCGAACGTATTTTCCGCGTCCATCGCGAGGATCGTATTTTTCGAGGTACGACAACCATCATTTTAGAGGGAAGGGTCGTCCATTTAGGGTGAGGAGATCTTGAGGATAATGGTGTTTAGTTGTAGTACATATCATGTTATCTTTTGTTCATCTCATTTCATGTTTACTTGTCTTTATGTTTGTTTGTTTGATCGAGACTTGGAGATATTTTGGACCATAATATTTGTTAAATGCACTTTGTTTATGTTTATATGTTGTTTGTTCTATTTATCTTCATATTCTTTTCCATTAACATCATTTTATATGGATGCTTGTTAATGCGTATCTGTTGCAAAATATTTAAGTGTACTTAATTAGATATATTATATTTTTCTTTGACCTTGTGCTTCTCTCTTTTTAATATTGTCAAAGGGGGAGAAGAGACTAAGCAAAAGCAGGAACTCATCTTACAAAGATTGATCAGATTTTCAGATTGTCTCTCGGAAGAATGCATAAAGTCAGGGGAGGATAATACTACTCAAAGTACTCAATTTTGCTACTATTTTGCCATCATAAAAAGGGGGAGTATGTGAGGGCTAGTTGTCTCAATCCTTATTTTAATGATGTCAAGACGTGTCTAGTTAGGACTTTGTATTTTAGAAGGTATCATCGAGTCTCATCCGCATTCGTAGTTCTCTCGTGCACAAAAATATTTCAAAAAACACGAGTCTATTCATATAGAAATGTATTATATGTGTTTTGTTTGGGTTTGATCCTTTTGAAAGACTTAGATGTGCATTAGTAGTGTTTATATATACCAAGACATGTTTAAAAATGTCATTTTTGGAAGTTTCGAGCACTTGAGTCGACTCAAAGCCCTGCTTAGATCGACTTATGCAAGGTGGATTTTGAGCTTTTTCTCTCAGGAGTGCTCCCGTCGACCCTCCGGTCGACTCATACTGTTATTGTTTAAATTTGTCAATTCTGGGCAGGTTTGCGTAGATGCATGGACCTGTTCCGATCAACGTATAGAGCCAGTTTCTATATAATTCTAAAAGCGAGTGTCCTCAGGTCGACCTCCTTTTGCTTTTAGTCGGCTGTTCGCTCGAATCACCTTATTTTTCTGTTATGTTTGACTTCAAAATGCTGTTATGTTTTTTACTTGGTCTTAGTTTATATATATATATATATATATATATATATATATATATATATATATATATATATATATATATATATATATATATATATATATATATATATATATATATATATATATATATATATATATATATATTCATTTTGGTTGAGTTTTTACAACCAACAAGAAAAGTGAAACATCGAAACTGATTTTCTCTTATCATCTTCATCCTCTTTCTTGCATTTTCTCAACATCTACACATAATAATATTTGTTGATTATTCTGCATCATTGAGGTGATAACGTCCAAACATTGGATATTGTACCGGGTTTGGTTGAGAGATCGGTGGGTTTTTCTTGAATAAAGTCATTAGGGTTTTGTCCTCCAAGAAACTTGAGTTTTTGGGGGGTTTTGCACAAATCATTTCTTCACAGATTCAGCCGAGCGAAGATGATTGAACAACGGCTGGTTCGGTCAATCTAGTAGCGGTAACCAGAGGATTGTGGAAGAAAGATCTGGGTTCGAATTGTGTGTGATTGAAATTAGTCGGGCTAAAGATTTGAAGACCATTGGGTTGTTTAGTCGAGTAGCTGGAATCAGAGATTTATTTAACACATTCAAGGCACTTGATTCGACTTGAATTAAGGGGAGAGAAGACATAGTTTCAGCATCAACATCGAAGCTTGAGTGTATGATTACTTTTGCTTCTCTTGTACAAACATTTGCAACAGGTTAATATAGATCTCAATTCTACTTCTAGAATTGAGGGCATACATACCCCAAGCGAGGACGAAGGGGGAACTGCCTCAACAAATTTGGTGTTGTTATCTCTTTTGCTATTTTTCCATTTCTGAATTTTTTAACGTTTGCTTACAATCAAATTGCTCGATAAAATTCTGGTATAGTGTAGTGCTGAAAAATATTTTGAAAGCTCATTACAATCCTTTTGATTGTAATTGGAAAATTTATGCACTACCATTATTTAGAGAATTTGACTTGGAGTGTTTCACATACCAAGTGTTCGACAAATCGATCGAACACAAACCATTTTGGTTGTTGTTAATTTGAGTTTTATTTTCACAAGCCATTAGAAATTGCACAACCTTAAGTGAATAAAATTATATTGATTGATGTTCAAATTTTGATTCGTTTTCTCATTGGATTCGACATTCCATCTTGACTTATAGCATATCCGATCTTTTTAGTAACAGTTCGTTTAGACGACCTTAGTTCCTCGGTCGCTTCCACATAAAATTCTAAAAACTAAATTTCTTTTAAGCGCCAACTCTGTTTAGGAATTAATGATCTATTCAATCCCCCTTTTAGATCATTGGCGTTGTCTAACAATTCTAATTTTGCAAAACACAATTCAACCCCTACCCCCTTCTTGTGTATTTTTATCACCTTCATGTCTAATCGGGGAGTTGATTATTGTAGCTTTCATTTAGTTTTGTGTTTGGGTATTGGTTGTTGTCCTTCTCTTTCATTTAGGGTTGTTCATTGGTTCAGGCAAATCCGAGCCAACCCAGAATCCAAATCAAACCAAGGTGTTTGGGTTGGGTTTTTTTTTTAGTTTGGACAAAAACTGCATCAAACCAATGAAACCTGATGTTAATTGGTTCGGACATTGAATTTCTAAAATTCTATAATTAATTCGCATAATTCATATGATCATTATCATAGAAACTAGTACAAAGTATTCAACTTAAAAAAAAAACGTTATTTGATCCATTCACAACATATATAGATAAAAAAATAAGAATTTTATAATATTACGGAAAATTAATTGATATAAAATTTATTTTTTAAAAATATTTTTACACATTTATTTTTAGTGTATCCGATCAATCCAACACAAACCAACTCGTTGTTTCTCAGTTTGATTCGGTTTTGATTTTATCACAAAAGTGTAGAAATCCAATCCAAGCCAATCCATATATTTTTAATCGCTTTGGGCATCAGATTCTCTTAAAAGCGAACCAAACCGGCTCGCAAACACTCTTACTTTTGTTGTTGTATCAGTTGTAACCTTGGGCTGAGTACCCCTTATACTCTTATTTAATTAAAAAAAAAATTCTTATAAAAAATGGCAAAATTACACCAGAAGGTCCTTTAAATTATTTTTCTATAACATGTTGGTTTTTAAGTTTTTGTTTGTTTGTAATAACTTGACCATTTAGAGTGATTTCTATATTTTTATTCATATTTT